>CAIGRB010108368.1:12273-27231 GCA_903798255.1 Fraxinus quadrangulata
TATATGCACAAATAAGTGTTGTTGTAATCAAAGCATTAAATTCAATTTATTCAACATTAATATTACATACATAATTTCATAAAAAAGTTTTATTCATATATATTCTTTTTAACAACCTTTCTATAGTGACGACTTTGTGACAGAAGGGATATGTGTCAATATATGATTGGATAGTTTGGAAAAAAAAAAAACACAATACCCAATCCCACACTTCCACAACACCGTGTCACCTCACCTCCTGTCATTGACCCTGACCAAGGATCATTATTCCAATTTTAACTTCTCTTTAACAATATCAATTATATGAATTATTTTAAAAAACAGTATTAGTACTTCAAAAATATTACGCATATCGTTCATTCAATACATAAAACGTGCAACGCACGTTCTTACTACTAGTGTTATCAAAAAGTTCCAAGTTGTTCGATAGATCATGGCCCTTGCATGAATGTATATATACAAAAGCTCTATGGATAATTATATTCGAACTCCAGTTTTTAATTTTTTCATCCTATATCTTTTTATCTTATAACACTTATGTCTATAACCTTTTTTGTCGCATTATTATCATCAACCTTCCGTTAATTAACATATGTCTTCTTTAGTAATGATTTTCGTCCAAAAACTCCGTTACGAAGGTATAAAACAACTTATTTAACCATCATGTTTTTTTGAAAAAAGATAAGACTTTAAAATAAATAAAGTAAATTTACTTTATCTATTAAAGATAAATAGACCATTTGAGTTTACTAAAATCGAAGTCCATTAAAAGTCCATCCAACCTTGTGAACTCATTAAATCAAATCAAAACATAAATAAATAATGGTGGTTACATGATTTCTCTATAAATAGGACTTTAAGTCCAAGAAAAATCACAAGTGAAAAGCCTAGCCAAAAATACACAAGTCTCAAGTCGATGAGAAATTAAAGTCCCAGAAGGAAAAGAAGCAAGGAGGAAAAAGAGAATAAAATCTCTCAAGTTTAAGGTTGGAAATAAAAAGAAGAAAGAGGTCTTCTTTAAATCAGTCGAAGCAAGTTCAAATCCAAATCCTCAACTTCAAGTCCAAGTCCTATAGATTTAAACCAAGTCCTCAATATTTGATAATTATGAAATGAGATCCTTTCGAATGGACTAAGAGAAAGCCTGAGTTAATAACCTAAATAGTCACCGAACTTTGCCCAAAGTTCCCAAGAGGTCATCGAATTTCAAAACTTCCCTAAATAGTCACTGAAATTTGTAAAAAGTTCCTAGTGGGTCACTGAACTTTAAAACTTCCTTAAATAGTAACCGAACTTTGCCAAAATTTCCCAAGAGGTCACTAAACTTTGCAAATTGAGACCATATACATCAATTGTTTAGTGACCACCTAGGAACGTTTTGCAAAGTTGAGTGACTATCTAGAGAAGTTTTGGCAAAGTTCGGTAACTATTTAGGATATTAACGCAGAAACCTAGAATCATTATTTATTCTCAAATCCTAATCCCGAAAATTCAAATAAATCAAGTTTTCAACAAATCTTGAAGTCCAATTTTAAAACGTGTCCCTTGTCTCCAAACACTCGAATCATTAGTCATATGATATTGCAACAATGCAATCATAAGAGAATCAACCTACCTTGCATTTCACAAAAAACCAATTTGCAAAAATTAATATATTTTATACATGAAATTTATTTTCAAACTTCTTAAATGTCTAGTGGGACCTTCTTGTTGTCTCATTTTTTGATCTTGTAGAATCTTTAAGTTTCAACCACTACATAAACTATGATAAGCAAAAAACCAATGGAAGTTTTTTGGAGGAAACACTTGCTCATCTCTTTCATGTAACTAGAGCCCAAATGAAGATTGTAAAAACTTAATTACTGAATTAGTTTTACAATTGAGGAAGTTTCCGAACAAGGCAATGTTAAGATCTTTAACTTCAAGAAGCCAGTCCGATAGAAGTCTAAGAGTTTGACAAAAAAGTCCTTATTTTGATCCTATCTTCAGAGGCATATCTGTATTTGAGTCCTCTCATGCTGCTTCTCCACAAAAGTAGGGAAATTATACCTCATCTAAAGAACTTTTCGAGCCGATGATTATCGAGTAAATGACGTCGAGTTTTGATGAACAAATTCAATAAATGACTTTGACCATTGAAAAGTTGACAAAGTCGCTAGAAGGCATAGATAGATAAATTTCTACACCCATACACTGACTGAAATTGTAAAGTCTGTTGGTAAAAGGCAATAAGTAAAATGAATCTCTTCCAAAACCAAAGATTTAGAAGTCCAAAAACACCAACAGAAGCAAGATATGCATGAGCAGATGCTGATGTAAAATATATTACGTGACACCATTCAACTCTCTATTGGCTTTCTATGCATCTAACAACTTCAACATATGATTGCTAACAACACATATTCCTAGTATGGTAGTTCACAATAGTCTTCATTGGTTTCTGCCAAACCCTACAACCATAAAATCGACGAAATGAAGATGTCGCTCTACTACCAACCTCCAAAGTTCGAATTATTTATGGAAATGGACCCAAAGCAACATATGTCTTATCTAACTGAAACATGTAACAATGTTGTCACATAAAATGATACCATGGTGAAGTAGTTTGTACACTTCCTTAAAGGCGCAACGTTTAAATGGTATGCAGACTTACCACTTGGATCAATTGATAGTCAGGATCAAATTGAGTGAGAGTTCCCAACACGCTTCTATAGTATCATGTGGAAAATCAGCCTTCTAGAACTTGCCTGGACAAAGCAAAGTAAGGAGAATCTGGTCATAGAGTATATCGAACGCTAGAAAAATCTCATTCTTAACTACAAAGAACACATAATTAAAGTATCCTCTACTAGCACATGTTGGTAATGAGTTATATTTGAAATGTGGGGGTGTTTCAAATTCTAGATAGATGTACACCTTATATTTTATTATTCTTAGTTGTAAAATTGATGTTTTAAACAAAGCGCTCAAGTTAAATCTAAAGATTGCATGTCATATACAAGAGTTGAATGAATGCATTTGCTCAAATGTGATAATAAAAATCAATATTAAATTTTTTATGTATTTATCTTATTATACTTAAATATGTGACATCAATATTTTACAAAGTTTAGAAGATTTTGCAGATGTGCAAATCGATAATAAAAGCTTTGCAAATATTATGGAATAAAATTGTTGTCCAAGAGGGAAATGAATAAATAGTAATCCTGTGAACGGACATAAATAAATCATTGAGTGGGATGGACTTAAGTCCTGTGATGTCAGGAAGGGTTTAACCTTGAATGAATACGAAGGCGAGAGTTCTTGCGAGGTGCGCATCAAACTCATCCTTGGAGGACTCATTTATTTAAGAGTTACCATGAGACTGTAGCTATGAGATTTGACTTTTTCCTAGAAATTCTTATTAGAATCAAGATAAGATCACATGACCATCAACAACGTTACCCGCAATGAACTAAGCCTAAATTGATGTTATGTTTGTAGCAATTGAAGTTTGGCTAAAGGATGCCGAATTCAAGGTTTAGTCCATTATGATACCTTCAAATATAAATTGGCATTACTAAGTGAGGTTCAAGTTCGAAAGATACATCTATTACACAATATAACGATGTCTATACAGTGAAAGTTGAAAACTTGTGGGGATTGTTGTAACATAGAAGTATTAAACATTCCAAATTAAAGTAAAATCTTAATATTGCAATTTTCTTTGTTTCAATTTCAATTTTAAGACAAAATTAAAACTAATTATTTTTATAGTGTAACTTATATTTTAATTAAAATAATTTTCATTATTGTGGGGTTGATTTTACACTATAAAAGGGAGGAGATATTTCATTTTTAACCACGACTTGGAAATTATAACTTAGAAGATGACTTTCTATACATTTTATATAATATTCATAGTTTTTGGCAACTCGATAAATATTTGTTTTTTATCTTCCTAAGGTCGTGCCTACAGGAGAATCGATTGTGAGCTATATGAATTTTATCTTGAAGTCGTGTAACGACAAAAGTATCTGCACGAAAGGAGAATACGATTGTAGGACAGCATCCTTGACATAATTCCTTAAGACTTGCTTTCTAACTCTCTTCTTATGTTTAGATTATTGTTGAATTATAATGCTTATGTTAATTGATAATCTACACAAAATCACTGTCTTCCCCTAACAATATCTTTATCGCTAGACACGGTATGGCTTGGGGAGTCCCCAGGCTTCACTGATGATCTTTTAATTCATGATATCGCTGAATGAAGTCTATGGTTACTGAAAAAGAAACGTACACAATTATGTAAAAATCCTACATCTAGATAGATGGGATTTTGATAAAATTAACAATTTGAAACAGAAAGAGTTCAAGAAAAAAAAAAGGCGACAGGTAATTTATTTCACTTCTGTTAACTGAAGTGCACGCATATAGCATCAGATCGTGGACAAATTAATTTTTTTTCATTTTCCAATCAAATTTTTTCTCCAACTTTCCTGGAGGGTATTGTCCGGAAAAGTAAATGCCATCACTTTTGGCTGCCCAATAACACTCTTCATTACACCTTTGGCTCCATTCTGATCTGAAAACATCAAAAGCTAGCTCCTTTGAACCCCACCAAAGATGACAGAAGAACAAAGTGCGTGTAACAAAGTTCTCACAGAAACCCCAGGTCAAAGCTTGATTTACAGCAAGTGTATGAGTTCCAATGTCGTTGTCCCCAGATGCACAGTGCGCTGTCAATTGTGCAGAATTGGGAGGCAAATTGTTGACAACATGAATTACAAAGTTTTTATTAAATAATATAGTGCAATGTCTGGACGTTATCGTCTGGAGAAGGTTAATGAATATGAAGAGACGAAATAATAATAAGTAATTTTTCATTTTGTACAGTTTGTATGGAGTTGAATGATTGAAAATGGTGTTGAATATATAATGGAAATTTGTCGACGAAGTTTTCGAAATTATTGGAGAATTGGAATCAAAATGAATTCTGATTCCTCAAATCATTCTCCTTGATTGCACCCATTCAATAATTCAACAATTCTGGCTCCCATAAATTACTGCTTCGTGATTATAGGTATAAATTGTAATTCGTTTTCCATTATTTTATAGTTTCCTTTTGAAGTAGTTGTTAGTCACTGTACTTCATAAAATTATCAGAAATAGATAAAACAATTAAGCTATTTGTAATGTTTTACACCATCGTTGACAAATGCTGAGGTGATATCATTTTGACCCTTAATTTGAATAAATGAAATTCAAATCAAGGGCCAAAACATATGTCATCTCAACATCTATAATCGATGGTGTAAAGAAAATGGTAAAAGTAGTAAAGTCCGTTCAAAATTAGGATTTTTAGAAATATGAAGTAATATCAATAATATAGCTTAGAAGAGTAATGTTATTTATTATCATAATAATGAAATATCGATAATATAATAATTCATTATCTCTCACATTTCTCTTTTTTCTCTCCTCCCCCGTCTCTCATAAAAATTGAACTATCAAATTTCATTATTTCACATAAATTGCCACATTATCGATGATCTATCATGAAAAATTACCAAAAAAAAAAAATGGATGAAACGCATGAAATAGTTATGAGGCGTCCTTAACTAAGATTTTAATGGATTTTTAAAATCATTCTTAATTCATGTGTCCTCAATGAAGATTTTAATCAATTTTAATGACATCAACTAACATCTAGATATCCCCAATTGAGATTTTAAAGAAATTCATAAAAATTTAGGCATATTCAACAACTCATGTATTTATATGAATTTCATTAATAGGGTGATTTTAAAAGATTTGGATGGATTTGAAGTTTTAAAAATACATATAACAAACTCTTTTCAAATTTCAACGTTTTTAACGAAATTCTTATGAATTTTGTGGAAATATATTAAAATTCACGAAATTCATTAGAATTTATAATATTTAAGAATCCATCAAAACTTCAGTTGAGGAAACTTGATTTTAATTAAGAGATAATTGGGTTATACACTTCCTTTTCTTTTCCTTGTCCTAATTGAAAAGAATATTTACATGTTACATTTTAGAGGAAGATCCATTTCCGATATAGGCAGAGCATCTCTTCTAAGATGTAATATTTGTAAACAAAATCAAGAAATTTAAGATTCGGATAATATTATTTGAACAATCATATCCTTCATATATGTAACATTCAAAAATGCTGCACGTACATGGCCACGTATCATAGGGGAACTGGCACATGTAGCATTGTTCTAAAACATTTCTATATTACCCTCTCAAGATTTTTTATTATTTTTTTACTTGACCAGCTACCATAATCTAATTACTTGATATTCACGTGTCAAATATAAAGTATGTAGTTGCTCATATCAATTTCAATTTGGCAAAAATTTGAACAATTCCCCTAAACTATTAGAGGTGAATTTCATGTATTCCAAAAAAGTAAAAATGTAAATAAAGGCGAAAACATGTCTCAATTATCAATGACATCAGTATGTTTCTCTAGCAATTAATCTCCATGAACTATTAGTATTATTAAACATATTTTATGCTAACCTTCTCGAGTCAAGATCCTCGTCATATTTACTAATCATATATCTATTAGTATTACTGATCATATTTTCTGCTAACATTCTCGAGACGAGCTTCGTCATGAAAAATCATCAAATGATTTTCTATCAAAAATTATGAGGTTCAATCGTATAGTCAACAACCCTCCACTAATTTCTCAACCACAAAGCTCCAACCTTGCAGCCTCAAATTGTTCTTTATCAGTAGCAGATTTTTTTGGGACATCTTTTGAGTAGGGCATTACATATTTCATTTAATCTAACATCCCTACTTATTATTATTTTGCAACTTTTTGAATATCTATCCCATAATCTGAAGAAGAGATATCGTTGATTTGCATAGGTTAAGCAACCAAATGCCTTAAGGTGCAAGTAATTTTATGATTTTCCACCTCACTTCTTTCATGAGTCTTAAACTCGGTAGGTCACTGTTTGGTTCCACTAAAAACTTACATTAAATTTAAATCAAAGTTAACAGTTAATTTTAATAACAGATTTCATGAAATCCACAACTTTTAAATTACACATACATCAGTTTTTATCAAAATCTAATAAAATTTTATTTTTATCTAAACCAAACAACAGCAAAAGAGATACCACTAGCTAGACTGCTGATTACACTATTCAAGAGATACCACTATTAGAATAGCAATAGATTTCCTCCAGGATTCTACGGCTTCGGTGCATATTATTATAGAATGAAAATGAAAAATATAGTCGTTATTGGACTCACACAAATGATAGAAATTCAAAATTGATGATTTGATGTGATGGATAGCGATTATATTTTTCATTTTTATGGAAGAAAAATGAGAAACAAATAAGGGCTATATAGCCTTTAAAAGATCTATGATAGATTTGTACCTTTTGTAGCATTTTCTATATACCCCATTTGGCCCACTTTCTTTTTATCAAATATACATTTTCCAATAAAATAATATTATACATAAATTCAAAAGTTTTTTTTTTTTTTTTAACCACATATAAGAAAAACACTATTTAAAAAATTATAATCTCAAATAATAGGGGCCAAACGGGGGTTAAGCAGTGATAGTGTACACCAATCACAACAATAGAATAGAAATTTTCGCCCCAAGGCCTAAAGTTCAGAGTAAACTCCTAGTTTCCGCTGAGCTCCAACCAAAATAGCAATTGCTTTACACTATAGTCACCCAAGTTCAACCAAGGATTGTCCTGGTTAAACATCTGAAGGTAGGGCTCACTTTTCTCTTTATTCTTCACGCATAAGTGAAGTATATACATAAATATAATTACTAGCAAACATATCGTACAACTCCATAGAAATCACTTGAGAAATCAGAATACCTTAGGTATTGTTAGAATTTGGATGTGACCCGAATTCTTTATTGAAAATAATTGAGAATTTTAATTAAAGTGTACATTAAGAAATTTTTTATTTGGAATGCTATTATTGAATCATATTCAAGTTTACTAATGAATTCTAATTGAAGTCATATTTGAAAGCCCATTGAAAGTATGAATTTGGGTTGGATTTTGAAAAGAACTTTGGAATAAAGAAAAATATATTTGGAAGGTTTTTGGGTCGGAGACGAGGTGCCTAAGCGCCAACAGCTGTACATTAAAACAACGAAGCCGACGCTACGGCACTCGAAGAATGGCGCCAAAGCACTAGTTGTACTATTTTTCTTCTTTTCTATTTGGATTGACCTATTTTCATATTTGCTTCATTTACTTAATGGATTATCGGATTATTGGACTGAGACCCTAAATCCATCTTTCATTAATTTCATCGGATTCAGATCAAAATTCAATCCATTGATAACCCTAGTACCCAGTCTATGTTTCCGTACGTTTAACTCACTCACGAGTTATTATCTATAATTTGTAATAAGAAAATTTTCAACCTGCTTTCGGTATTTTCCCTACATCATATAAGATTATATATTTATCTTCTTGTAATTTCAATAATAGATATCATATCCTCCACGTTCATATAATATAGATACAAGCATATATCCATAAAGGCAAGGGAGGGAGGGGGAGAGAGAGAAATTAATTTGAAACAGAAATACTTTTACATTTGTACATATCAAAGTTCTCTTAGATAAGTATTGAGGTCATACGATCAGTCAACATTTTCTTATTTCCAGTCGAAGTCTTTCTCCAAAGTATTTGGAGGATAGTTACCAGAAAAATAGATACCATCACTCTTTGCTTCCCAATAGCAAGCAGAATGACACCTGTCAGACCAAATTGATGAAAAAACATTGAAACGTATCTGCTTCGAGCCCCACCAAAGGTGACAAAAGAATACTGTTGTACCAAACAAATTCTCACAAAAATGCCAATGAAAATCATCATTTAATGCAATTGTATGTTGTCCAAGATCATCATCTCCAGAAGCACAGTGCGCTATCAAGGGATTAGAATTTGGAGGGAGTTTATTCACAACATGAACTGTATATTTGTTGCTACCGAAACAAGACAGTGTACATAGAATGTTAGATGATAGGATGAGACATATTACCAGGATTCGTATTTTCATACAACCCATGACAGCTGCTAAAAAAATCTATATATGAGTTTAATGTGATGCTTCAAGGTGTTAGCTTTTTTTAATCTTTGCAGCCCTTATAAAACCCCAAGAATTTAATGCATTTGACTATCAATTGATGAAGTGTTATAAATATTTGATTTAATGGGTGCCTACATTAATATAGTCTTAATTCATACAAGTTACCATTCGACATTTTTTTTTCTTTAACAATAAAACAATTACAAACTTTCATTAATTCATACAAGTTACCATTCAACGTTAAATTAAGTAAATGGACTTGGCCTATTAAAAATAAATAGACCATTTGAGTTCACTAAAATTAAAGTCCATTAGTAGTCCATCTTACCTTATGAACTCATCAAATTAAGCCCCTGTTTGGTAGTACAAATTAAAATCTAATTTTAATCTTAAGTCAAAGTCAACAATTAATTTTAACCACTCATTTTATGGAACCCACAACTTTTCAACCATACATTCCATCAACTTTTATCAAAATTTACTAAAAATCTGATTTTAATCTACAACAAACAGGGGCTAAATTAAAATATAAATAAATAGGGGTGTTTACAAGATTTCTATATAAATATGACTTTAAGTCCAAGAAGAATCACAAGTGACAAGTCTAGCAAACAATACACAAGTTGAGGAAAAATTCGAAATCCGAGAAGGGAAAGAAGCTTAGAGGAAGAAGGGAAGAAATTTCTCAAGTTCAAGTAAAAAATACCATGAAGAACGAAGTCATCTTCAAATCAAATCAAATCCAAGTCCTCAAGTCCCAATCCCAATCCCAGTCCAAGTCCTGGAGATTTAATCCAAGTACCAAATATTCAAGGCTGAGAGGTGTGGGATCTCCATTGTAAACTCCTACATCATATTTTTAGTTAAAATCTACAAAAACGGGAAGTGGGTGTAGCTATCATGTTGAGAGTGAACTACTCTAAACTTGTGTTTCCATGCGTGCGTTCTTGTTTATTGTTTTCTTTATTATTGAACTTGGGTTCAGCGTTAGGTTTAATTCATAACAGGATCGAGTACGATCTCACAATACTGGTCCATCATGGGTCCCTGGTGTCATAGTCATGAGCATTGAAGATGGCCCACAAAGGAGCTCCAGGGCAAAGCCAACTGGAACCCATGTCGGTTGAAAAAAATAAAATCTGCATTTGTTTTTACTTCAATTGATGCCTTCTACATGCACTAAGGGTCCGTTTGATTGCAAATGTGAAATTTGAGTGGAAAGAAAATGAATTACAGGGAATTGAATTGCCTAGAATTTATTTTATTGGGAATTGTAATTAATTGTGTTTGATTGGTATAATTTTCCACCTGGAAAATGTTGAAAATTTGGTGTCCGTTTGGCTTTATTTTTCATGAAAGTTGTCCATGAAATTGATAATTTTTTTTTTTTTTACCATTGAGTCTAGAATTTGTTCCAATTGTCAAAAAAAAAAAGTTGAAAAACCATTTCCCACACATACCATGGGAAAATGAATTCCATGAAAAGGAGGAAACTGGCGTGTAAGGGGAGAAGCAAGAAAAGGAAATCCATGGAAATTTTTGGTCATCAAACACACAAAAAGTTGGAAAATTTCCATGGAAAACAACATGTATCAAACATGGCCTAATAGTAATATATCTGTTTCTTGTGCTGATCAGCTACTCATATATAGTTGTTATCGTAAACGGACGCCCAATGGATGCTTTATTTACCGGTCCTGCTCTCGGGGGGATAAGTTTTAAATTGCATCCCATACAGGTACTTGTTTATCCTTTTATTTGACCATTTCTGAGTTAAGATTCTAGTTTTTATCTTGTCAAATTCACTGCCATTTTCCAGTGTAGATTAGAGTTGCAAAGCCGAGCAAATAATTTCGATAGAAAAGATGTACCTAACATGGGGTGGGACCATTTTCTTTTATTTAAGTGGGTCACACCCCATGTGAGATACACCCCTAAGTACCACTAACAAAACCTTATATTTATTCATGCAAGGCCATAGTCTGTCTATATTTGATGAAAAGACAAACTAATAAAATAATAAATCGTGCAACTATTAAAAATGTACGACCAACCATATGACTTTTAATTTAAATTTTGAAATAAATTTAAGCCGACAGATGTCGTATTAATGAGTTTTGTCAAGCCAACGCATAAATAACGTGGGGCAATTTGTAGATCAAAATATGGATTAGTTAAAATCTACATAAAATTTCATCTCTTATTTTTTGTCCCTCTATATAATAAATAAAGATAATTTATTGTTCAAACTTCATTCTTTTTCCAAAATCGTGTGGCTGGATTATGAGTATCACATTCAATCGTGCCCAAATAGCCTTACTTTGAATTATCTACACATGTTAATTGAAAATAAATTAACATATTTCCATAATCTATTCAGATTTCAAATAAATCTGACTTTGAATTATCTACATATGTTCTTAAATTTCAAAATTTTTAAATATATTTCTATAATCTATTTAAATTTTAAATAAATAATGAATTATCTACATATGTTCATACATTTCAAACTTTTTAAAAATATTTCCACAATTTATTTAAGTCTCAAATAAATCTGACTTTTGAACTATCTACAGGTGTTAATTTAAAATAAATTAACATATTTCCATAATCTATTCAGATTTCAAATAAATCTGACTTTGAATTATCTACATATTTTCTAAATTAACATATTTCCATAATCTATTCAGATTTCAAATAAATCTGACTTTGAATTATCTACATATGTTCATACATTTCAAACTTTTTAAAAATATTTCCAAATCTATTTAAATCTCAAATAAATCTGACTGTTGAATTATCTACTCATGAACGATTTTCAAAATTTTCTTAACAATTTCCATAATCTGTTCGAAATTCACAAAAAATACTGATATCTTGACTGCATCGAAAAGTTATAAAAAGGAAGAATATCAAAGATTGGAGTTTAATCAAAACCTTGAGAAATCACAAAAGAGTTAATAACACCACAATGAGAAACTACTTATTTTTTATTCTCCTCATATCATCTAACCTTGTACACGCAATACCCTCCGTAAATTCACAAAAGAGAACATGTTTTTGGTCTCCTTACTTTGAGGTGCATGTTGTTAACAACTTGCCTCCAAATTCTGCTCCATTGACAATTCACTGTGCATCTGGAAATAATGACTTAGGATTCCATACACTTTCTATCCATCAAGATTTCAGCTGGAGTTTCTGTGAGAACTTTATTACAGTCACTTTGTTCTTCTGTCATTTTTGGTGGGGTTCAAAGGACCAAGTTTTCGATGTTTTTGAAACAACTAAGAGAGGAAGGTGCAACAGGGGAGTGTGTTATTGGGAAGCACATAGTGATGGCATTTACTTTTCTAACACATACCCTCCAAAAAGTTTGGTGAAGAAATATGATTGGAACACAAAGAAAATTAGTGAATGATGTTATGCTGTTTATATGCTCTGAAGTTGACAGAATTATATTTGAATAAACTATCAAGTAATCGTATATTTTCTTGAATTGTTCTATTTTGTATTATTAATTGTTCGATCAATTTATTTAAAAGTTTATGATGTTATATAATATCACATGTAAATCATTTAAATCTTAACTTCAACACTCATCCTTACATGTAGATGGGATTATATTTCCCATCAAAGCCTTTTTCATGATTCACATTAAAACGTTATGCACACACAATTTCTAATAAATGAGTAGTAGTGATAAGTGTTTTTTTTACATACTTATCTTACTGTCAAAATATGAAAAATTGTTGATTAATATGTTGGAATATAGCTTAATTCTATGTAATTTATGTTTTACAGGACAAGTGATGAATGTAACGGAAATAAGAATAAACAAGTGAAAAATGATTAAAATGGAGGAAAACGAAAGTTCAAGAACTAAAGTGTAAATACTCTAAACTTGTTTCTAACCTTGTGATTAAGAAACGAGAGTGTTAGAGGTCAATTAGATGAAATATAATCAAAACATTATTACATATCAACTTTCAAGCTGAAAAGTTTTGCACTGATTTTCAGCCTCTTATTAAGACCCATTTTTGACATGGAAAATGATTGAATTCGAAGATGGTATCTAAAGTAAAGTTGTAGCTCTTTGAATTAGCTTTCCAACACATCTTGAATCAACTCAATCGAACATCAAAAAATAAAGTTATGGCCCAAAATGCTGCAAGGCACCTGCCCTCGCCTGCAGGCGTGGCGCGCTCCTCACTCCAAGGCAGCCTCACTCAAAATCCTTAAGGCACGTACCCTAGTTTACACTAGGCGCGCGCCTCAAGCCAAAACATGGAGAAAAATTTAGTTTCCTTATATTTGTTTGGTATTATTTTAGGGCAATTTTGGAGGGGATAATAAAAAGAAAAATTTCGTGACTTTGAGGGGGAGAGCTGTATTTTGAGTACAACTCTCAATTCTTGTCTCAAGAAACTCATGAAGAACTAACAATCTTGTGAAGCAATAGAGGAACTCAATTGGATATGGTGATTTCACATCTATTATTTCATGTAATTGGTCTTTTCTTGCTGAATAATATTAGGATTTAGACTTTTCTTTTCATGAATTTATATTGAAATCGGTTTAATAATTACTAGATTTTTCATGGATTCAATCATACTTTTTCCATTGTTTAATCAAACTATTTATTGAGTTTCAATTTCAATTACTTGTTCTTGAGATTGGTTTAACAATTATTAAATCCTTTATAGATCCAGACATGCTTCTTCTATCATTAGATTGAACTAATTGTTGAATTTTAATCTCAATTTCACTTTATTGGCAGATTTATTACTGCCTTATGCTTGATGTNTCAAATAAATTGTGCGAATATGTCATAAATCTAGATTTTAGGATTACATTTGTAAATTAAATTGATTTTCACGATATATCTTCCGATTAGAGTGTCGGGATGAAAGTCTCTGATTGTGTTATAAAAATGGAATAACCGATGTGAATGATCCAATCCAACTGAGAGAATTTCGACGCTTCACTGCCTCAAATTATTGATTTGAATTTCACATTTCAAAAATTGAATTTCACTACACATTGAAGAGAATAATTCACTCTTCTTGATCCTTTGAGTATTTTCCATCTCCCTGTGGATACGACTCCACAAAGATGCACTACAACTACCGTGTTATTCTTTGGGCGTAATCAAGTAGCATGACTTGAATATAAGACCTAACTTGTTGGATGCCAACTTGGCCGTTTTACTTGGCATGTTGGCTAATTGATATTTATAAATCATATAAAATGAAGTACAAAAAAAGTTATCCAAATTTCTAAAAGAAAAGGGAATCAAATGTTCGCTAAGACAAAAATAGATTTTTACGGCATTCGTTTACTGCGTACATATAATGCATGCCATAAAAATAAACTATGTACGATATACGTTAAATGTGTGCCGTAATAATTCAGTTATTAAATTATTTATGGCATATATTTTGGGCACGTCGTAAAAGGTGAATATTTATGGTGTAGTTCTCTAGCATGCCATAAATATTGATAGTATTTGTGATTTTTAAATGAACTATTTACTGCGTGCGTTAATGTAGCCGTAAAAAATAAAAATAAAAAAATTGCGGCATACATGTTTTATGCCGTACAAATTTGATATAAAAAAGGAAAAATTGTAGCCACGATACCAAACATTTCACCTTTATGTAAATTTTGCCCAAACCTTTCATTTGTGCCACCAGAGGTATCAAACCTTTAAAAGGTTGCACCTGGAGTCTAGATGGATGGAATCCATCCATTTGACCGTTAGTTGACCATTTAAAAAAAATGACCTCTTTTGACTAATTCTACACAAAATAATATTATAGTAATTAAATAAAAATATTAAAAAATAAAAAA
>CAIGRB010108368.1:36854-71190 GCA_903798255.1 Fraxinus quadrangulata
AATATTATTTATTATTTGAAAATTATGTGTAAAGTATAATACAAGTTTTAAAATGAAAAAATAAAATAAAATTATATGTAATAAATTATGCGATAATATATAAAATATATTGTATTATTATAACAAATCAGATTGGATTCACATATTTTCATATTTGCTTTATTTAGTTAACGGATTATCGGATTCAATTTTTGATTGAATTATCGGACTGAGACCTTAAATTTATCTTCCATTAATTTTATCGAATTAAAATATTGAATTATGTGACTTTTGCATTTGTAAATTTAGGGTACATTTGGTTTTCCGTTTTGAGGCCATTTTAAGTTTTCAATTTTCTAGAACACTCAAAATGTATTTGGTATGCTGTTTTCGAAAACAAGGAAAATTTTACAATATAAAATTCAAAATGAATTTTTAAAGTTTTGAGTGTTTTCAATGAAAATATTCAAAAAAACTTAAAACAAGAAAAATGAACTTAAATATTTCTCAAATTAAAATAATTAATAAAATCAAACAAGCAAATACTTATAAAACTAAATAATCACATATAAGCATAAAATTGATATGTTTTACTAAACAATCAAATCAATTGAAAAAAAAATGTCATAAAACTATTTCTAAAATTTTTAAATCAAACACTTTTTCTAATTTTTTATTTTGAGAAATAGTTTTTCGGAATAACAAATTAAACTCGTTTTCTGCAATCTTAAAATAAACCCTCAAAACATAAAATAAAAAAATGAATTCAAAATTGAAAACAGAAAATAGAAACACAAATCAAACACGCCCTTAATGCCTAATAATTGATTTGGTGCATACTTAATGCTTGACTTATAATTTTTTTTTCCCATAAATTAATCAGCCCACCTCAAAAGCCTATGGCCAACTATAAAAAATTAGCCTAGTCTAAAATTCAGTCGTGATTCCACCCCTGCATATAACACAAGTGAAGTTAAAAATTTGTTATTTCAATTTTGTCATCTAAATCTCTAGAACATAGCTTTTAACATTTTACCTTACCTTAACATTAGTTACACTTACTTTTATAAGTTCATTTATTGTTTTACTAATTACATAATCAATATGATTTAGGATGTATGGAACTTATTATACTATTACTTTTTACCTTAAATTGATTTAATATATTTTGCGTAGGTGAAAAATATTATGGCCACCTAACACGTACAAATTATCAGCATGTGTAACATTCAAAAGAATAGAAGAAGTTTTATTTTTATTTCCTTCCTATAATAAACCAACAAGAAGAAGCAACTAAAAATTTACCAATGAATTTACTTTTAAGTGTCAAATTATAAAAACGTTTAAGAAATCAATTAAAGAATCACATCAACAAAAATATAAAAAGAAAAACTGAAAATTTTATGTTTAATCCGTATATCAATGTATAAAGAAGAAGTGAAACTTCTCAATAATGACAGTCAACCAATGCTGGGGTGGTAGAAAAACCAAATTCATCTTCTTTTTGTTGCTGCTGTTTATGCTCATCTTCTGGGGCCGGAAGATTAAGATCCAAAGACAGAGAATTTCTTGTTGTCTTCTTCGATTCCTCAAATTCTTGATTGTAATAATCAAATGAAGCTTGGCTCATAGGAGTACTCAAAGACAAGGTTGTGTTGGTTGCAGCAACTGCAGGGCCACCGCGGCGTCCACTGCCCCTGTGCCGCCGCATGTGGCCTCCCAAAGCCTGTCCAGAAGTGAACTCAGCCCCACAATAAGAGCATTCATGAACCTTAAAAGAACGAAAAGACGAATTCTCCTTGTTGTTAACAGGTTGAAGAGAAGGAGGAGAAGGTATTTTGATGTCATTTTTATGCATAGTGAATGAAAAATCATCTTCAGAATCAGATAGGAAAAATGTTCTTTTAGCCATGCTTTTAGGTTTCTTATGGCTGGCCCTGTGGCCACCAAGTGCTTGAAAAGACGGAAAGGTTCGGCTGCAAGTTTTGCATTCATATACAAAAATCCCTGCCTTGTTTCCACCAGTTGATGATGTTTCAATATATTTTTTGCTGTTGAATTTATAATCTTGATCGTGATCAATCTTGCTTTTCGGTGGAAAACGATGACCTCGAGCCAAGAGGACTAAGCATTTGGCAGTTTCTTCATCTTCGGACGAAATGCTTATGCTCTCCAGGACAGTGGACGAGCCGGAGCCGCGATTATTGTGGTGGTGAATGCTGTTCCAATACGCATCGCTGCCGCCTCTTATGATGGAAGGGATGGGGGAATGAAGCCTCTGTCTCTTGGTACGTACACCCTTGACGATGTGGGTGAGGTCTTTACAAGGACCTGCAGCCACGTCCACCGGAGCCTCCATATTTCTCCTCCTCCCACCACCACCACCACATAGACTGAGAAATTATATGTACAGAGAGAGAGATTGAGAGAATGAAATTGTAGAGAGAAAGAAAGAGGTACATTGAAAGTGAAAGAGATGTGGAGAGGGTGTAACTGATAGAAATATGTATGTTGCCAAAGTGAGGTGTACCGTAAATCCATGCACACTTCAAACCAGCCTAGGAAACTAAGGCCACACACATCCAAGGATGCTTTTGAATACATTATTGAGATTATGACGAAACTGCACTTCCCAAACTTATGGTACGATAATAAATTTATGAAAAGTATGCTTGGTTATGTTTTTTCAAGCTTATAAGGATCCACCGTTTTTATTTAGCCTTGTTTGGCCCACATTAAAATTATAATTTATTTTTTTCTATCTTCTTATCAACCACACATTCTCCAATAAAATAATATTACGCATAATCCAAAAATATTTTTTACTTTTTAACTACATATTTTTCAAAATAATAATATTCCAACCATTAAAATTTCGAATAATGGGAGCCAAACTGGGACGCCTACACTTTTCGTAGGACTCAGTACTTATAATCTGCAAAAAAAAAAAAAAAATTACCAAACATACACTAAACCTCCTTCAACTAGAGAGTGAAAGTGATTAGAAGTCAAAAAAATACTACACTTAACGTATGATAAGAAGGGGTATGAATGGCAATAGGGCGGATTTGGGCATGGGACCGCATTTCTCGGCCCCATCCTCGTCCCGTCGAAAATTTTCTTGTCTCATCCTCGCCAATGCTTATGTGGGGGTAGAGCAAGGTGGGGGATCACTTGTCATGTTTAATCATGTTTTAATAAAATTAAATGATAAATTATTTTTTAATAGTATTAATGTTAAATATGTAAACTTAATCATTCAATTTAATTTGAAAAAAAAAAAGACTTAAATAATTAAGACATTAAAAGAATAAAACAAAACTATATTATTAATTATAAAAATTCTTTCTCTAATATGAATAATAATTTTTCAATGTGAGACAAAATGAAATCCCTACTAAAGCTAAAAGCCTAAACTATAAATGCATAAAAAAGACTCCAACATCTTTATATAAATACAATTAAGCTATACGTACATTGTTGTTAATATTGCCCCTTGCGTGTCAAAATCTGGCCAATAATATGAAAGGGTGTTGTAAAAATTAATAATTATGATGGATGTCATGTGTTAGGATGTCAAATTTAATGCGAATAATAATGTACATGTAACATGATACATAGAAAGACTAGTCTATAAAATGACTTATCATCATTAAATAATGAATTTTACATTTCAATGGGCCATGAATTGGATTTGTTGTTTTTAATTTATTTTTTAGTCCATTAGTACAAAACTTTGATTTTATATTTTTATAAATATAATATAATAATTAAATATATAACTGTTAGAGATGAGGACAAAGTTGGGGATCATGTTCGTCGTCCCCACATTGTACCCAAGCAAGATATCGTCCCCATCCAGAGTCCTGGTTAGTCAAGGAATTTTCACCATGTGGGGGCCGGGTCCTTGAGGGGATCGGGAACTTTTCGTCCCGTTTTCATCCTTAACAAGGTGTATAGCTAGGATGGATGAAATGAGATTTTTTAGATTCTGAATAAGGTAGGTTTTACATTGTATCATTAGGCAGTGGCGAAGGGAGATGGATGCAATTGAGGGCACTAGCCCCCACTGAATTTGAAGATTTCTTTTCTTTTTGTTTAAATTAATTATAATGTTTTTATAAAGTAAAATGTTTAAAGTAATAGACAATTTCTTTTGTGTAATTGTATGTGAGAGGCTGAATAAGGCTATAGTTGAGGTGGTAGTGGATGGAGGCATGACTAGATATGGGTTTCGGTGCGTCGGCCAGAGTATTTTAATATTTGAAATCACTCATTATACTTTGAGTATTTTTTAAATGGAATCATAGGAGTTCACATAATCACTAGCTATGAACCCGAACCATCAATATTCCAATTCCGATTCTAGTTCTGTCCTATTCATGAAAGTTTTTAAAAAAAAAAAAGCTAACAATACAAATTATCTTTTCAATCTAACAGAAATAGAAATAATAAAATATGTCACTCAATACATATTTCAATATTTTCTTAATCCACTGCAAATATCATCAAATATCTAACATAATGCATCCAATTCCAGTTGTGGCTCTGCATGCAACACACCAAGAAGGGTTTGTAGGTCGAGAAATGCATAAAATGCTGTCAAAATGGTTACGATCGAGAATGATATGATTTTAGTTATTCAAATAAAATTTTCTAAGAAGATGAAAAAGGTAGAAACCCTTGTACCAATTTTAGAAGTATGATTGTTGTGAATGAAGTAAGAAATTGCAAAGATGAAATAAATAAATCAATTGCACAACAACAAAAAGATTTTACGTGAAAACCCAAGATGTGAAAAAAAAAAAAACACGAGTAGAGGATGAGTATTTCAATATAATCAATTATGAATGTTGTTTACACAATCTCTATACTCTCAATCAAGATCTAAAGCTCTTTCAAGGCTCCATGAATGTTATGATAAGTTTATAGGTCGTGGATGATATGTATGAGCCCTAGAAACAAGGTTATAGATGATAAGGAACACAAAAAATGCGTAAAAGGCGAAACGGGCTTAGGCCAAATAAATACGGCGCTCGAATGCCCAGACTGGAGGTAAACGAGCGGCGTCTTGCCTCTTGAGCAACAGTCTAGCAGTAGGCAAACGACGATGCAGCATTGTATGGTGCTGGGGCGCCTCATCTCGAGACAAAACTAGTTACAATGCTTTCAAACTGCGCCTAAGCCCCTTGATCGTGGCGCTTTGACGCCCAACTTCTCTCCAAAAAATCTTATTTCATCTTATGACTTATTCAAAGCCCTTCTCCAACCGAACCTCCAATCCCACGATACAACAATGATGATAATTCACAAAGATTATGTTTCTAAATTAAAAGTGGATAAAATGGGAATGAAAACTTTTTATTGGATGTGCAATAATACTATTGCATTTTTATTATGGTACATAATGGACCGAAACTAGCAATAAAATTGACATGCGAAATTTGACGATATTGATGTCAATTAGATTTAGTGATTAATCGTACTAAAGTGGCGAACGTGCGAAAATTCTTCTAACAAAGGTTATGTCATTGGTTGTTTATATGTTAATGGTATGCTAATTGGCAATAGCAATTTTTAAATCATCAGGCAAATATTAATTAGTGCATATATTTTATATTGACTAGTGCAGTTATACGTTAAAATTCCTTCGAACAACTTGTGAGTTGATCATCAAATTAAAGCTTTAGATTAAGCTAGAAAGAAGCATGGGACTTCAAAAATTTTGGGGAGGATTCTTAATACATATATGGAATTTTTTATATAATGGCAAGTCAAGGCATATACGTTCTAGACATTATACTATTCGACGGTTACTCTCTAATAGAATAATATCTAGTAATTTAAATCGAAAGTAAACCTAGAGAATTCGTTTACCAAGGTGTTATCGAGATAGCGAATAGACAGCATATCAAGGAAAATAGATTTAAAGCCTAAATTTAATGAATCAACTTAATGAAAACCTAAACTCACGATTGGAGTACCCATAAGGTTTAATAGAAAAAGTAATTATGAATAACTCGATGAAAAGTATATCGAAATTTTAACTCCTTCTCATTTCTATGATACAAAAAAGTATTACCAAAAAACATTTTTGAGGATAAATTATACTTTTAATTATGATTATATTTAATAAGCAATACAAGTGGAGTATTATAAGTTACTATTTATAGAACTTCACCTATGTGAGTACTAACTGACTAGTTCAATGAGAATTTTTCTTAGGAGAATTCTATAACGCGCTTATAAAACCCAAGAGGGTTCAGGGCCGAATCATGAACACAATAGAGAACAATTTAACATAAGAGATAATTTGTTAGATCTATTTTCTAAACTTATAATAGCGATTCAAAATGTTACATTTACTGATTAGTCAAGTGAGTCCAATAAATTTTTACTAAGGAATGTTCAAAGTGAAAGCTACCTTCTCTTATGTGTTATCTTTCAAATGGTGCTCTTTTCGTCTTTCTTGCTCTGAATCGACTTCTTCCATTCATATGGAGGATTGTTGAAATTTAATATTTTTAATATGTGTGATTTAATGATGTTAATAGACATGAACGGAAAAAAGTCTTCATTTGATACAATGATTAGACACGACTTTGCAAGTGCAACAGGTGCATATTGAAGAGGTAAAACTTTCGAATATGGTATGACTATCAATTGAAGAGGTGTATAATGAATAGTCATGAACATTTGTATAGTGTGTGATCTACATAATAAGATATTATCCGAATCTAAAACGGTGTGATTTAATAATTCAAATTAATTTATATCAAAATGTACATCTAATCGAAATAGACACATTGAATCTATTCCATTCAATTTTTTATGTCCCAAAACCAATTCAAATAAAATGATTTCTGATTCCTTTCTTTTTTTCAAATGTTATCTCAAGTTTTAGTATTTGCTATCTTCCGATCTAGTACGGTCAAATTTTAGCTCGTCGGACAAAATTAATATTATATTATATTAATTTTAGAAGAAGTGTTGTATCTTGGGAGATACACATACGTTTCATCATCTTAGCACCAACACAGAAAATAAACTATGTCTCAAGGAGATTAGCAATCTCATATCTCTATTTATTTTATCTTCTTCTAATTTCAGCATTTTCTACATTTTAGTAAATCGTTGTTTTTTGCATATACGTATTTTAGTTAACAAGATATAATTTATGCACTAATTTTCCAACATGCGTATTGTTTAAGTCAAATTAAGAATGCATGCACTGTTGTATGTTAAATTAAAAACTTATTTTGTCCCCCGAGGCACAGCTCAAATGGCGGAACAATCAGCACATAACTCGCTTACAGCGGCAGGATGGGGGTTCGAATCCTAGTGGGAACCTGCGGCCAGATTTATTTGGTATTGAGCAATCACTTTGGAGGATAATCTCGTGTGCGCAGAAGTGTACAGTTGGTAAGGGAAATTTGGGAACCAATTTAGGCATATCCCGCAATTTACCTCCTTCAAGGTTCTAGGGGCAAGGGTCTTAGGGGTCCAGGATTTAGTCTGGTAAAGTTGGGACACCTGAGTATAAAAAATATAAAATAAAAATTATTTTAAACAAATTTTTAAAATTGACTCATGCATAAATGCAGAATAAAAAAAATAAAAAATAATCTTAAGATTATTGGATAAATTAACACAAATTATATTCTTTTTTTACTAACTTTTGACATGCCGAAAATTTGGACAGAATGACGATTTACAAAAAATGAAAAAAAGAAATGCGGAAAAATGAATTTGGTCAAGTTCGACTCTTTCTCTTTCAGACGAAATTATCCCATACAGGTACTTATGATTTTTCAGCACACATCTCCCAATATGTAACAAAGCACTAAAAATCTCGAAAACAATGAACCTGCTAATATTTTGTAACTAGTTAAGACGAAAAATGAATATTAGTTAAAGTTTAGAAGTTTGAATATGCTGGAATAACAAAATGAATATTTCTACAAAATATGAGGACATACAAAAAAGTTCAAGACAAGATAAAATTCACATAACTATTGGATTTTATATCGATTTTAAGACGCACGCGAGTTAGAAAAGGCAAGTTCAAAAGTTCTGATTTTTTGTCCAAAACAACCTTTCAGTAACATATTCTACAATATTCCATCACGTGTCACAGCCTGATTAATTGAAGTTCCATCATGTTAATTGCAAATTCCGATGATTTTCATGTAATAAGTGTATCACTTTCGATTATCTCATTCGCCCGAAATTGGTGTCGATCAACTACTTACATTTCAATAAGCCTATTTGTGGAGTATAACACGCTCGACCTTCGAACTCTCGTAATCGAATAACGGCTCCGACTTAAATAATTGATAAATTGTTTTTTTTCCAAAACCAACTTATCCAAACCAGTTTCCAACATAAATAAAATAAGTGGCGAATTATCGAATTCAAATCGACTATCGACTTGATCGAGGTACTAGTGACCGAGTCAATCTTTGAATCATTCACTACCTACCTTTTTTGTTATAAATTGCTACAAAGCTGATGTGAACATACAATTATAGATGTAATTACACGAGATCTTGGAAATACATATTGTGAAGATCGCAAAATAGTCCTTCTGTGACCAACTATATCGAACATTCAAATTATAAATATCAGTAGTCCCCTCGTATGTAACAACTAATAATAATAAATTTGTAAGGCAGCGCTAGAAAATTATATTACAATAATTCTATGTGCGAATTCACGAGGGAAAAGAAAAATTATTCTTCACTATGGCAATTCAGATCACTGCTATGAACCAAAATTCCAATCAATATCAGCCATCAGAAAATCAAGGGATCCAATGAATGAGTCACCATCTCGGCTGTGGAGCAGGTGCACCAGATGGGGAAGGAGATTCATCAAAAATTCCTGTAATGGTAGAAGATATATACCTAAGTTATACGAGAAGTTTATGCGTAAGTGCACTCGCACATACATATACATATATTTGGCACTAACCACATAAAAGGAGGTTTTCAGGCGGTGGACGCTCCTTGGCAGGGTTGGGGTCGTCATTATGAACCCGTATGTATAGCTCTTGTCCCATGTACCAGTGCTGTAAATTTTGAGATCTCAAATTCCACATACCGGGATTGTCAAGGAATGCATACACAGCAGTCCATCTACCAGGATACACTTGAACTGTGGAACGAACAACTGGATCATAGAGGTTGTATGTATTGCGTGATTCTGGTGTCCATTCTCCCTCGCCAAATCTAATAATAAACAACGGCTACAAAATTAGTGCATGTTTGGTACGTAGTATTGGATAGAAACAGACAGTATTATGGATAAGATTTTAACTTATTTTTCGAAAATGCAACAAGAACATGTAAAGTGATGTGAGGTAATTAAATAAATTAAGATAATATGAGCAAAAAAAAAAAGTAATTGTGATTGAAACCTTACCCTACAACATAAAATCCAAAGCCATCCAAATGCCAAGAGTCCATGACTTCATGATCATTATTGAACACAATTTCGAGCCATCCTTTGTGAACTCCCGTTACAACAGAAGTTCCATATCCAGCAACATCGTTGGCAGAACGGACTGGAAATGCATCGAGTTCATACACACCAGAACCATTTCTGAAGTAGTCAGCAGGTTTTAATGCCGTATCTGGAGTCAAATACGACACATTGTTGACTACATAGCGCAGCATGCCGTTAATTTCAGCTTTTGATCCGTGGAGGATAAAGGTCTGTGTTAAGGTAATGTTCGAAACATTGAACGTGCCTTGTGGATTAGGCCTTGCAGCACCGGTAGTCAAGTTCCATCTATTTTCACAACAACAAAATGCTAGTAGTTTAGTTATGCTGGTAAAAAGCTATACTTGTAATCATTCACAACGCGTTTGATACAAGTTAAATATCAAAAAATTTCTGATACAAATTACTGACCCGACAGATTTAGCTTGATTTATTGAAAACTCTATGTCAAATGGATCAGGTCCATTTGGAACAGGCCCCCCAACTGTTGCAACGGAGTTGGCATAGTGTAATACTCCATTTCCGACAAGATAGGGTGTATTACTGATATTGGTGTCGAACAATTTTGGACTAGCAACCATGTAATAATCGGCTTCATCTTGATTGGCAGTAACAAGAACAGAATAGGACTGTCCAACATGCACATCAAGAGAATCCAATATGATCTGGTTGGTGTATGACCCTTCTGTTTCAACAAGCACCATCTTGTGATTTTGAATTCTGAAGTTGAAACTGAATACACTTCCCACATTTGAAACTCTAATTCGATAAGTCTTCCCTGTGCAGATGATCAAGATTTGCTCATAAACTCGTATCAGTTCCGGTTTGAAACATTAACAGCACATAAAAAGCCATGACTGGAATTGATGAAAATCGATTACATGACTCTCAATAAATGATGGTTGTCATTTCACTCAAGTTGTACTTATTTCATGTCAGCAACTAACAGTTACGTGTAATTATCATTATTTATTGAGTACCGTGTAATTGATTTCTGTCAGTAGCATTTGACGAAGTTGCTTTAATTGAAGTCAAATTAAAATGTAATTACCTAATTGAAATAACATTGTAGTGTATTATCCGGTTGAATAAAATTATAGTTACCTCATTGACACTAATTACTGAAAATAAAATTTATCCTATAATTGAGGTAGAGTTAATATTTTTTTTCTTCCTTAATATAGCTCGATATCCAGTATTATTTAATACTTCTCACAAGATATGCCAAAATGCAATATTGATACAAGACAACAAAATTTTTACTTTTTTTTTTTTTTGCTTTGATCATATTGAGTGCAACAAAATTCAGGATACCAAATATCCTAACAAGGCATTACTTGGTGCATCACTAGATTCCTCATACCTACAACCTACTCCGATTTTAATTTATGTTCTTCTTTAGTCATGTTCACACCAACCTATCAAACATGCCATAGTCGAGTTGAGTTGAGGGATGATATATTGTAGAAAATGGCTAATTGTAGTTTTAAGAAACTATTCCACTCATAATTGACATATAAATCAGCATCTAGAAGTAGAACAGAGGAACCACTTTTTCTTACCTTTCGTGACAGTTAAAGATTCATAGTCCGTGGCATTTGAATATCCATAAGGAGCTTTACCATTCATCAGCATCACATCAGGAATATCCCAACTCTCTTGCACCAGTGATCTAATTTCCTGTTTATCAGGACCAAAAATTCCATCAAATTTTGGAAATTTTCAACTAATGAGTGGGTGATGATGATTTACCTTGTAATCAGCTTCAAACCAATCACCAATAAGAAGATCAAATTCGGCTTCTGGTTTAGGGAAAGGCACGAGAATAACATTCCGATTGTTGACTCGAATAGGTCCATATCCTCCAGCAACCTTGTGGAAATTAATGGAGGGGAAGTATGTAAAGGTGCCAATCTGATCTTTGGTTTGAAATACATGAGTCCAATTACTCCTGGCTTTAATTGGACAGTTTGTGCCGGAAACTCCATCCTGCCATGAATTTAGCCTCTGTTGTATTCCATTCCTGAAAATTGGTGGGCACGGTACTCAACTAGGTTAGACATTAAAACAAACAAGATTTTATTAGTATGCTTATGTCTGATCCAACCTATCAAACACGACAGGGTCAATCCTGGTTTTATTCCTCTACTCTTACCATGTTATGAGTAAAGGTTCATCCAGATTGTTAAACACGTTGACATGAACAACATCATTGGTTGTGGCATTGATAAGTGGCCCTGGAAACATTCCATTGATTGTAATAACCTGCCACGCAACAGTCACATACAGTTAGTGCGTATATAAAATAAATTTGGGGTTGACTATATAAATTATCTTTTACTTCTCAATTGATTCATTTCTAGATATATCGAAAAAGTCATACAGGTTGAGAAACTGAGACAGGGTTGATAGTGTTATCAACTGAAACAATCCACTCATGGAAAATGTCAGCACAATTAACCCCAGAAACAAGAATGGCCAGCAATATTGAGCATGCAATAATAAGCCTTCTGCAAAGACTAGAATAAGCCATTGCAAGGGTCGAGGATCGGGATTGAAGATAAGTTGTAACAAGGTAGATGTAAATATAAGGCTCTTCCTGTCTTAGGCTAGAAGGTTTAAGTATGTATATTCTCAAACTTGTTTGATGCTGGCTGGCCTTTTGTGCAGATTGTCCAAAGTAGATGATCTGAAAAGTTCAACCCAAATAGGAATAGTGTGGCATAAGACAGCTACATGCCGGCAGAGGAATGTGCAGAAAACAATGTCTACAATTTTTCATGTACAGCTTGCCAACCTAATTTTAAGTATTTGGACCTTTTTAAGAGGTTTTTCGGGTAAGTACGTGTCTTAGCTATAGCTATTTTCGCTACTCTTATTTCTTTGTTCTTGTTGAATTCCTTAAAAGAGGATTGAAAAACGAATACAAAATAAGACGAAGTTCCCAACATTAACTACGAGTCGAAAATCATAGGAATCCATGGAAGCTCAGGGTCTGCAAGCCAACTGTGGCTTTGTTAATATCTCAAAGAAACTTAAATTTGTCTACTTTTGAAATGTGGCTAGGAGGTTGATCCAAATGAAAATGCCACATTAATATGATTCAACTGCATGCATGCGGGCTAAAATTGGAACAACATTATATAGTTCTACTCAAAAGAGAGAAACTACATTTATTTTCCCCAAAATTAGCAATTAAAATCAAAGTCAAAGTCAACAATTAATTTCAACCGCACATTTTATAGGACTCACAACTTTTCAACCACACATTCCATAACTTTTATCAAAATATGCTAAAAATCTGATTTTTAATCTCTATCAAACAAGAGCTTAGCCTTTTTGCTTGATGACCTCAGATAACAAAGATAATACGAAAATAACCAAAAGAGATATCGGTCAAAAACAGCTAGAGAACGTTATTCAAAATCCACTTTTAGCGTATGACCACAATCTGTTTCATGTGTGTAAATTTACCCCCAAGTGTTGAGCTATATAGAGTTTATACATTCTTCCCATAAACAAAGATTGTAATACATATATATCGTGTATTATGTAAAGATTAAAAGAATGGGAGAAAAAAAACCATCCAAATACTTTTGAAATGTGACTAGGAGGTTAATCCAAATGAAAATGCCACATTAATATGATTCAACTGCATGCAGGCTAAAATTGGAACAACATTATATAGCTCCTCTCAAAAGAGAGACTACATTTGCTAGCCATTAAAATCCAAGTCAAATCAACAATTAATGTCAGCCACACATTCCGTAGGATCCATAACTTTTCAACTACAAATTCCGTTAACTTTTACAAAAATTTGCTAAAAATTTGATTTTGATCTCTACCAAACAGAAGCTTAACCTTTTGCTCGATGAACTCAAATAGCAGAAAGATGATACAAAATGTAACCAAAAGAGATCAGTCAAAAATAGACAGAAAACGTTATTCGAAATCCACTTTCAGCGTGTGACCACAATCTGTTTCATGTCTGTAAATTTACTCAAGTGTTAAGCTATATAGAGTTTATATATTCTTCTCATAATCAAAGATAGTAATACATATATGTCATATATTACGTAAAGATTAAAAGAATGGAAGAACCAAAACCATCCAAATTTACATTTAAAAAAAAGGAAGAAGAAGAAAAGAAAGAAAAAAATTCCACAACAATGATCCTCGTTGAAATCGATGGTGAGGGCTGACAAGTGTGTTTCTAAAGGATGCTCTGCTTAGGCGTTCCTTCTTTCCCCATTGTCAACTGCATTTCCAGATTTTTGTGTCTCCAAGTGTTTCGATTAGGAACAGCAATTATTGTTGTGCTGGGCGTGACAAACTTGTTTCTGTTTCAAAATTTGGTTCTTCACGGGCGTCGACCCTTTCTCCAATAGACTAGGTATTTCCAGGATCTGTAATGCAACATAGAATACATTCACATACTAAGCAACAGAAGGTTTGGTGTTAATCTTCAATGTTAGAGATTAAGACATAATACCTTCTTACGACAGCAATAATAAACAAAATGCTAGCGAAAATAAGATAAACAAACATACAAATTTATAGTAATTGACACTCAATTAGGAACGCCATATCCACTTCCCCTGCAGATTTTAACTACAATGGAGAAGAAGAGTGCAAGGTGATTCTCGTGCCTCTTACACACACAATAAGTGGCCTTACTATGAAGTTTGATCCAAGGTTGAGGGGGTTAAGTGTATAGCATGATTAGGTTCCACACAGTACAACACTAAAGCTTGATGAATCTATTAGCTTTTGAAGCATGAAGTCATTTGATCATATCAAATGCGACAACGAGGCAGAAATCTAATAATGCATGCTCCGCACCTGCTTGCTGATGCTAGATTCACGTCTTTGGGATGAGACGTGGACGCATCAAACAGATTATTATCTAAGAAATAATAACCTTTACGTATTATAATTACCTATTGCTGCATATTACAGACATTCAAGACATTATTTAGGAAGTCCTTTCAGTTCAAGGGAAAAGGAAGAAAATGACTTATGAGGTTGCACCCTATGTTTCTTCTTTATTATAATTGTTCCCCTTCGTTCTCAAAAAGACACAATCGTATTTTATTTTGGCTCAATTATATTCAATACAACTGCATACTTCATGCTTCATGGATAGACCAAAAAAACAAGAAAGTGCTATCTTGGGAAACTAAGTACAAAATGCATATTCTGCTGCTTATTTAACGTTAATATTGAGGTTTATCCACAGAAGTGTCTCTTTTCAGGTATACCTTCATTGTTAGCTCTTTAAAGCACTGCTGCACATTTTCTCGAGTCTTAGCACTGCATTCGAGAAACAAACACTTGTGCTTCTGTGCAAGAGCCATCCCCTCCTCCACAGTAACTTCCCTCTCACTATCCTGAAAATAGAATTATATATTGTCTCTTTAAAGGTTATGAAAACCGAAAAACAAATGTTGATTTACACAAGCTTCTAATAAGTCAAAAGGTGTGTCTCTGCTCCCATGGAGTTTCAAAAGTTTATCTTTCCTTGCATTCAAAGTATAAAAAGACATACCCCTTTGCAAAGATAGAAAAGAAAAGAAAAGAAAAAAAAGGAAGGAAGGAACAAGTAGGCGATAGAAAATATCAGAGGAAGCCAACGACAGATCCATTTTCACAGTTATTGTGCGTGTTGGAGGGGGTGACACTGATGGTGCTGATGAACAAAGTGTATTATATTCGACATGGGTGAATAGGCTGAAAAAGGAGAAAAAGATAAAAAATTGTTAATCATGTGTACCAAACATGCACCATAAGATAGCCACGCAACTCACTTTATCAACTTTGTTCCCAACTAGTATCCTGATACAATCGGGATTTGTCAAGTAAAGCTCTAGTTCCTTGGCCCATATCTCCAATAGATTTGTAAATGTCTCTCGTCTTGTTACGTCATAAACTGTGATAAGCAAAGAAATAATCCAGTAGTTACTTCCACGTGTAGACCAACACAATACATCATATTATAAAAATATGACGAGGTTGGGAAATCTCATAATGAGCACTTTCAATAAACGGACACAATGAACAATGGCAGTAAACTACCAATGGAAAATACAAGAAAGGGACATGAACTTTCGGAGCTGACTAAATCTTTTTAAAGGAAAAAAAATAGCCTAAAATTGGGGAACATTAGAAGAGATGTAACTGAAAACCAGGGGTGGAACTAGAACTAACTTTGGGAGTAGGCTAAAATTTAGAGCTCAGGTGGACGTGGACTTTTGGAGACGACTAAATCTTTTCAAAGGCAAAAAAAATGGCCTAAACTTGAGGCAGGAGTATAGCCCAATTCTGAAACAAGAGCGTCCACCTCTGCTAAGAAGAAACAGCCGATAATAGAATTACAATTGTAAAAACGCCTCGTGGTTTTTCCAAGATAACACACCTCATATATGGAACTCGACTAAAGCAAACTTCAGTATATCACCTCAGGTACTAAGTTTATCAAGTAAAGCAGTAAACGATATAGCATACCTAACATGATTCCATGTGCGCCTCTATAGTATGAACTCGCTAATGTTCCAAACCTTTCCTGCCCCGCTGCATTTTGATAAACTTATACGAGTCAATAGGTAACTTTTTGGCAGCATGGAGTTGGAATTAGATATTTGAATTGAACACCAATTCTGGACATTCAACTCCAAGTTGACGAACATAAATATTTGAAAGCCAACAAGAAATTTCACCTGTATTTCATTTCGAGATTAACTTCATATTTCAGTTACCTGTATCCCAAATGGTCAGCTTCAGTCTTTTTCCACCAGTTGTTAACAGCTTTATCTTGAAGTCCACTCCTGGACATAGGAAAATCGACCTCAAAGATCAAAAGTGTGCAGAATTAATTCGCAACATACTCCTCCGATCAAGATCAAATGCCACAAATCGACAACTATCAAGTTACAGTTTCGAAGCATAATTTTTTATCAATTTATTTAGTTCTTTTGAGGAAAAAAACTTGCATGATGAAGAAGTTTTATCAAATACAACACTTTTGAATGTTAGGAGTATGTTATGCATATTGGACTGATACAAGAATACGCAAATTATAGCTTCTTTTTTTCTTGATTCCTATTATTCAAACTTCATAATACACCTTACCAGCCATCAAACGGGTAGGAGGAGTAAAAACAAATAAAAAGTAAAAGAAAAGCAAATCAACTTAAAATAAGCATGTTTAGCTTAGCTTAAAAGCTCAAAAGAAGCCAAAAAATATCATTTTTTGGCGAAAAAGCTACTTACAAGATTGCCCAAACCTGCTCTAAAAAGCCCCACAAGAACTTTTCACATATTTTCCTTTCCCTCTTCAATTGCTATATCCAATTGGAAATCCCATCAGAAGGGACAAGAAGACACAGCCCAACACTCACACACACACACACATACACAAACCTCAAGAAATGATGAGAGAGAAAGTATACCAATTGTCGGGGAGAGATTCTGAGGAAACTGCTGACAGTTTGAAATGAAACTAAAAAGAAGACTGCTTTTTCCCACACCAGAGTCACCAATCAACAATACCTTGAAAGAGTAATCAAAATTAATACTACTACAACAATTCTTTCTTGAACCCATAATCCTTCACTTCACCATAACCTTAAAATCTTCGTTAAATTTTTTTGGGTTTTGTTAGGTGGGGAGTTGGTCGAAACTCAAAATAGTTATAGTTTTCCTTTTTTTTTTTTCCCCCAAGATTTTGAGGTATTCAAACATAGTACAAATGTCTTCTTTTGTTGACAGTTGTATATTTGATTGTACACGCGACGGCATCAGGAGCCAGCAGTGGGAGCCACCTGATGTTGAAACAAATCCATTTTTTCCCTGCAAATTTTATTTTTGTTTTTTTATTTATTTATTTTATTTTATTTTGGCATTTTTTGCATTTGAATTAGATGAATTTTCATCAGAGGGTATCCAACGTTTATTTTTTGGATATTTCTGCATGTATATCAAGTCTTACATAATGAGTTGAGTAATGTTATTTACAGTCACTCACCATCATAATCGTTGTGACATATATGTGATATTTAAAGATTTAATACATGAGGTAATAAAAATCATCACATTAATTCATCAAATCATTATTCGCCACTTGTAAGCCACGTTTGTCGACTACGATAATAAAATATTGCAAATAACATTATTATAATGGGTCACATAATGTCATATGGCATTCTATTCTTAAACAATTTAAAACAAAATTAACTTTTTTATCTAATCATTTCACTACGCATCGTTTTTTGACATACCTTCTGGATGTCATTTTCTGGACAAATAGCATAGTCCTTATTTTTTTAGGTTTTTTAATCTTTTCAACATTTGATTTTAGAGAAGTTAGAGATAGGGTCTCCATTCTATTGGAAATGTAGCAATTAGGTCCTCAATCTATTATTCTGATGACTATAGTCTCCAAATGTTTAATTTTTTTAGCACTTACCTATTGGACAGTTTTACCTTTATCTTTAGCACTTGTTTGACTACCAATAAAACAAGATTTCTTTTTTCACACTTATTTTTAACTACACGTTCTTACAATAAAATATTTTGTATGTAAACTTAAAAAAATTTCTTACTTTTTAACTACACATTCTCGAAAAAATTACTATTTCAAAACTCATTTTTCCAAAAAAAAAAAAAAATCATTATAACGATTGTCAAACATAGGCTTAATTTAATAGACAAATTTTGTCAAAAAGGCTATTTTTGGCTCAAAAAATAAGTATATGACATAACAACACATTCAAAAAGACAACATATATATAATTTCATTTTTGAGATTCAAAATGTAGAAAGGTAATAAGCGTTAATCAAAAACTTTACTTCGCCTATGTCTGGCTCCAATTTATAAATAATTAAGTTTTTTTTTTATTCACACATTTTGATGGACCACAAGTGCATACGCATATCTATCACTCCTTTCTATTTTTTTATAAACACTTTCTGAACATGCTCTAAAGTTGATATATTTACGACTTATGAGCTAGCAAACAAAAGGTTTAACTAGAAATAATTTTTTGCATATAGTGGGTAGGATAAAACATGAACATCGCTACATTATTGATCAAACCTGTAATTTTTGACAATTCAATGTTGAATTGTCAAATTGTCAAAAATTGTATGACCACGTCAGCGATGGACAAGACAACTTTTACCCATCATGGGAAAAAATCATTTTTGTAGGTTTAATTGTGTAGCGAAGGTCAATATCTTGTAAATACATTTTTCGAGTTTTTTATCTTATTATTTATAAAATTCAAAATGAAGAATAAAGTAGTCTTCTTAGCCAAAGCAAAAAAAAAAAAAAAAAAAACTTTTTAATTAAACATAAAAAAAAGAGTATAACTNAAAAATGAAATGTTGAGGACTGCAGCAGTTAAAAATAGATTAAGGACACACTAGCTATATTTCCAATAGATTGAGGACCCCAGCTGTGATTCTACCTAGATTTGGTACACTGATTATTACGAAAATGATGTTTACTTCAAACACAAAAAGACAAACATAAAAACAATTTTATTGCAGCAATTCATGGACTTCAAAAAAGTACAAAATCAACTATTCGATATAAATCTACTACATTTAGTTTCGCTTAGTAATGAATTCTAAAATCATAATCAATCATAGTCATAACAATCTTTGGTTTAATGTTTAAAATATTATCTATCAATAAGAAATATTGTAATGTAACCAACGCTATATATATATATATAGAAAACGAGAAGACAAAAACATTTATTCTCGAGTTTGAGTTTGGGATGAGTTAGTAAAATAATATTTGTAGGATCTAGCTCTTGGGTGCATAAATATTTTTTTTTCTTTATTAGCTTACATAAATAAATTTCACCTAATTAATCAGACAATAAAATGAAGAAAGATTTGGAGTGGCCTCCTCATCCCCATTTTCGTCGGTAATTTTTGGGAACGAGGCAATGATGGGGCAGGAGTGGTGTAGAAGAAAATATTTTCATTTTTTGTACCGTTTACTTTTTTTAAATATTATTTTTGAGTTTTAAATAAAATTAAGATTAAAAACATTAAAATAAAATATAAAAAAATATTCGAAGTGATCTCAAAATTTTTTAAAAAGCAACATGTTCCATATCCCCGTCCAAATTTTCCTAACGAGGTTGGGGCGTGGGTTTGTATCCATCCGTATCAATAGTCCATACACGGGCTGGGTTTAGAGAATTTTAAGTTCTTTAATTTGAGCTTGGGTTGGGTTTGAAGAGGTTTGGGTTGTTCAATTTGAGTTATGGATTTGAGTTTGCGTTGGGTTTGGATTCTTGGGTCTGATTTTGGGCTTGATTTGATTTGCAATGGATTAGATTTGAGTTTCGGTTTTAGTTGGGAGGTTTGCAGAGAATTGGGTTCTTGAATTTGAGTCAGGGTTGGGTTTAATCCAGGTGTTTGTGTTTTGATTTGAGTTTGGGTTAGGTCTAAGTTTCGACTGGGTAATAGATATCAAGTTGTTGGGTTTGGAAGGATTTGGGTTTTGGATCTACACTTAATTTTAAAATACCATTTTCATAAATTTGATATCTAGTTTCATAATACAAAAATCAGGTTTTAATTAAAGATTTTTTTTAAAAATAATTTTTATTTTTATATCTAACTACACTATCCAAACCCTAAACTAATCCATATCATCTCCACTCTCTCACCGTCTCTCCACCTTCTCTCTTCTCCGCTCTACTCCCTCTTCGTCGGCAGCCTAGTCTCCATGAGACAGCATAGCCTCGTCATACGACTTTGTGTAGATTCAGTGGTCTTGGTACAGATCCGTTCTTCTTCTTCTCTTTTTAAAATTTTTGATTGATGCAATGGAGGTGTGTCGTGCAGTGTTGGTGGAGGTGTGAGCGTCGATGCTTCGACGCAAAGTGTGAACGGGTGTGTGAGTGCAGTGTTGTGTGAACATGTGTGTGTACGTGCGGTGCTGTGGGTGGGGGTGTGTGCGCGGTCACGGTGTTGTGGGTGAATGAACTGCCAACGGGTGTGCATGCATGCGTGCGTGTGGTGGAGGTGGCGGTTGCGGTTGGCTGTGTGCGGTGTCGTGGGTGGGGTGAGATGGACGTGGATGTCTGTGACCAATTATTTGGTTGATTGTGACCAATAATTGGTTAATTTTTAACAAATTAATAATGCGTGACCTAAAAATTGTGACTGTAACTCACATTTTATTAAGTTATAATCGAGTTGTGACCAATAAAAGTAATCTATGACCTATAATTTGATGTTTTATGATCATAAAATAAGTTGTGACTTATAAATTGTGATTTGTAACCAATGAACAAATTGTGATTTTTAAATTTTTAATTTGTGACCGATGAACGAACTGTGAGCTATAAAATTTTTGAATTGTGACCAATTTGCATAAATCTGTGACCTTTATATATTTATTAATTAAATATATAAGTAATTAATTAAATNAAATCATAATTAAATTTTAATGAAAACCTGATTTTTGAAATTTAAAACCTCTATTCTTAATTTTGAAATGGTGATACTCAAATGCCTTATTTATGTATTATTTCCCTTAGTTCAATTTGAGTTTATTCAAGTTTGGATATGAGATTGGGTTGAATTGAATTGGGTTCGAGATGTTTAGCCATGCATGCCAAATCTTGCACTCGACAAGTTGAGCAAAATATTTTAAAGTTGGATTAGTAAAGATATGTACAAATTCAATAACCAACAAAATATTTAACTCTATTATCTTACCCGCATTAGGGAAAATAAATAAATAATTAAAAAGTAAGTAGGGTGCAAAATAAGACTATTGTGTCACTTTTTGAAACAGTGATCAAGATACTTATTTATTCCAATAATTTATATTTGACTATTATTACACGTATCGTGTACTTATCCACAAAGTGCACTCGTTACCAATTTAAATTTCGTTTACAATCAAATTAGCCCATCTTTGATAGAAATTACAATCTAGTTTTTTAATTAAAAATCAAAATCAACAATTAATTAAAATCATATATTTTATGGAATCGATAATTTTTCAATCATATATTTCATTAATGTTATTAAAAATTATTAAAATTCTGATTTTAATCTGCATCAAACGAGAGCTAAATATGATAATACGAAGCTTTAATTAAGTTTTTGTATTTGTTTTCATCACTTCCATCTTTTCAACTTTTAGAATTACACTCGGCCTAGATTTGATTTGACTAAAAAAATTAAGTTAAAATCAATCATTAATTTCAATCGAATATTTTATGACATCCACAATTTTTATCACTTTAAAATCATAGATTTCATCGAATTTATCGAATCCACTGAAGATCTGAATTTTAACAACATCAAATAAAGACTAGATTATTAGAAGTTTATCACATCGAATGTGACAATTTAGAAGTTACAAAATAATATTTCGTAAAATAATTTACGTAGTCGACCAATAATTTAAAAAGGATCGGGATTAGTTTGCGTGCTTAACACTTTTGATAATCTTGTATACTTGTTTTGATTAATTATACAACCTTAAAATCATCTATGCATTGTCATTAGCATTTTCCCTTTGTCTTCCTAAGTTATACGTGTAACTGAAAAGGCGTAAAAGAATAAAAAATGAAGTATTCTTTCAGAGCTTTCAGCTTGGACCATCAAAACTTTACTTTATTCGTGATATCTACAAGTGTTGTTCAAATTCATGCATTTCTTCATTTGCACGCTTGGAAGAAATGTAAATGATAAAGTTTGTCACTTCAAATTTATTAATTTAAGTCGCATAAAACAGATATCGTGTTCGTCGAATTTTTTGAATGGAGCGATGTAAAAGAACCCGTAATCAATCTCAAATTTAATGATATATTAAAAATGTATTAAAGGAACAAGAGAAAGTAGATTTGCGCTCCATGCACATAACGATGGAAAGAAATTCTCGGAGTCGAGGTCGAACTTTTTTTAATTAAAGTTAATTAGTGGCACGTGAATCAACTAATGCGTTTTTTTGAAGAAGGGAGTAGAGGTTTCTTAACGAACGGGCAATGAATTGCTTTACTTGTACCACTTCTTCAATCCACAATTTTTTAATTTTTATATTTTTGACATCTTATGTCACTTTTCTAGGTTGCTTGCTTAGTTAACGCTTAAATTAATTGGTGAATTAAAACTACTCCTTACCCAAATAACAAAAAGTATGTATAATTTAATCCCTTAATGATGAATTGTGGCATACTTCAATATTTATCTTTTGTAAATTATGTTCGTTCTTCTACCCTTTTTTTCCTTCCAAAAATTACAATTCTATCGTAAATTAATGACGTTTGATCTTGTTAGCCCATTTTGTATAGCTTTAAAAGTTGATAAAAATCTATTAATTTTTACCACATTTTCATGGGATTCTCAATTTTTATTAGCTTTTCAATCACACATTTTATCAAACTTGTTCTTTAGTGTATAAAAATTATGAATCTCATATATATATATATATGATTGAAAATGAATTCGAGGAAAATAATTTTTAGAAAATGGGAATCAAACATGGACTATATTATTTGCGTCGTTTATAAATTATGTCCGACATGACATGATAATGGTATCTTGAAATCAGAAATGCCATAAATTAATAATAATAATAACCTCAGTTTTTAGCCACGGCTTATAGCCATTATTTTAAGAAAATTGAGTTTTGAATAATAAATTTTTAGAGAATGCGTGGTTAAAAAATAGAGAAATATTTTGGGTTTACATATAAAATATTTTATTGTGTAAATATATGATTAAAAATGAATATGAGAATTAAAAAAGTTTTGAAATAATGATCGTCAAACAGAAGTTTATACTCCAGTTGTGGACCCTACCAAAGGGAATGACTGTTTAAAAATTTAAGAAATTAAAAATGGATTATTAGTCAATTATATATTGTTTTTATTATAATTATCACACAACATGTCACACATGATACAAGTCATTTTTTGAGTTCTCCTCTTATCTTTATAACAACAAGGAGTAATCCGAATGAATGCGTTGTACTAATCATATTTTTTGTGTGATATACTAATAGATAAACGAAGAAATAAATAACGCGTGAACTATAAAATTTCATTTATAATGTACTTACGTCCCCTAATTATTAACATTTGTTACATTGGAGGTGTAAAGTAAGTGGCAATTGACTAGCTCAACGATGCTACGCAATTAAGTACCAAACGTACATAGTTGAGCACTATGATTCAAAATAAATAAATAAATAAATAAACAATGGCAGTCGTTATCTACAAGGAGAGGCACTTGTATAGCCAAATTTCACTATTAGTCCTCAAAATTGTTCTAGTGGCAACTTGATCCCTAGTATTTCGTTATAATTGTACCATCAAATTCAATGATTAAAAAATGTCAAGATCTTCACAGGATTCTTTTGAAAATAGGTTCTGCTTTAAATTTTAAATACCAATTCAAGTTGAAAAATAAAATATAGCTTCATATTTCTTATTAAAGAGCACTTTCAGAAACTGATGAGTTCCTTTTTACATTTTCTAAAAATTGCAATGATCGGTCATAAAGACTAAATTTGATATAAATTGGATCAATGACCGATCCGATGACATAGTTGGACTGGTGTGCAATTGAACCCATGAAAATTGTGGGGTTTCACTTAGAATGGGGACCTAGTTTTGACATGTTGGCCGATTCAATTCGAAACTTTTGATTATTAGTAAGTAAAAAGTAGCCAAAAAATCTTTGAAAATTCGTTACAAAGTCGCTTCACAGATCGAAACACTTAGAGGAGCTCGTGTCAATCACTTCCACTACTCTCATTAGACCATCTATAATACTCATAGATACAGCTTCAACTCGATTAATTTAATAATGGTTGTACTTCAAAGTCACATAAATTACTTAACTAACAATATCTCGATCTTTAACTACTAGAGGATTATAGTATTTTACATTTTGCCCCGCAAAAGGGTACATCTAGTGTCGGACTGATGATTTGGACAATACGTTATAATAATAAACAAAATATGTCGATTTTTTTTTTTTTTTTTTGCAAAAATTATTAAATTCAAGGTAAAGATCCGATAACACAACATAAAAATATGCTTATTATGAATCAAGCAATTTTCAATAACAACAAAATTCAAAATTCTTATAATAATCATCTAATATTGACCCATCAGTTCACTAGTGACCAAGTGACTTGGCCGAGTTGGATATGAAATTTATTTTTGTCCAAATAAGAATAATAGAATAAATATCAACGAATGTAAGATAGCTAGTCTTACAATTTTTGACGTAAATTTAAAGGTTAAGGATCCCTTGCCATGGAGACAACAAATTTGGGGACTAATGGTACAAATCTTGATAGAGAGATAGGGGTAGGAGATTTCTTGTAAAAGTGAACAAAAATTATCAAGAAAACAACAAAACAACGAGATACAGCAACACAAAGACACCCTTTTTCTCTTCTTTGATTTTCGATTTCCGTGTCAAGCAAGCATCACACCACAGACCACACACATTTCACTCAAACCAATCCCAAAATCCCATCGAATTAATTTCCGTAAAACTTTGCTTGCCTTTTAATCTATCTTCATTTTAAAGCTTTCTGTCAAACCCACCATTATAACTTAGTATTTTTACTTTGTACTCATCTGGATTTTGATTTATCTGTTGAGTTTTGAGTCTAATATTTTTTTCCGGTAGCACCAAACTCCCTAGAATTTTTGGTTTTCAGTTTTTTTTTTTTAGGGGTAATATTATATCTGGAAGTCGAGATGGGACAAGAGGTGGCAGCGGGTGCAACACCGGCGTCTCCACCCCCAACTTCTTTGGCACCGGGTTTCAGGTTTCATCCGACGGATGAGGAATTGGTGAGGTACTATCTAAGGAGGAAGGCATGTGGGAAGCCCTTTCGATTTCAAGCTGTCACTGAAATTGATGTCTACAAATCTGAGCCCTGTGAACTTGCTGGTACTTATATTCGTACGTAAATTTGCCCATATATATATATATAGCAAGATGCATTTTATATAATTTTTTGCTGATTTTATTTGGTCGGATAAGATTTATTTTATTTTTGGTAGCTATGGGTTTTTTTAATCAGGAGCAAATTTTTAGTTCTTTGTGGATACAGAATTTCTTTTAATTATGTCATTTATGATTATTTTGGGTCTACAATTTATTTACAATTTCAATAATGTAGATTACTTGTGCATATGTATGTATTTTGCGATTGGATGAATGATGAGATTTACAAGACTATAAGATAATAAAAATGATAAGTTAGGCTAAAGATGAAATTTTCAGAACTTGCGTATGATAAAAATGATAAATTAGTGGGAATGGAAAAAGGGACATATAGTGTATATATATATATATATATATATATATATAAACGCCTGTATCTATAGTTATGCATGTACGGTTGTGCGAATTGGGGATCCGAGAGTTAACTTTGAGTATCTTTTGTATTAATATGAATTCAAATTTTGTATACTAAGTTCTTAGCATGTCATTAGATTCTCCTGCGTTTACACTTTACCGCAAATTCTACTTTTTCCATGGTTTCTCTTTATTTATACGAAATTTTTTTCCCTCTTTCTAATGAATAGTCTTATGTCGTGATTTTTGCTTTGAAGATTATGCATCCCTGAAGACCAGAGATCTAGAATGGTACTTTTTCAGCCCTGTGGACAGAAAATACGGTAATGGGTCTAGGCTGAATCGTGCCACTGGCAAAGGGTATTGGAAAGCAACTGGAAAGGATCGTCCTGTGCGCCATAAAAACCAAACCATTGGAATGAAGAAGACCCTTGTTTTCCACAGCGGACGAGCGCCTGATGGCAAGAGAACAAATTGGGTAATGCATGAATACAGGCTTTGCGATGCAGAACTAGAAAGGGCTAGAGTAGCACAGGTTTGGGTGGTTATGTTAAAATTTAAAGTTGGTGCATATTTCTTTTTCTTTGTTGAAAGCTATGGATCGTAAAAGAAATTCCTCTTTGTCGTTTTGTGTGGGAAAAGGATGCGTTTGTGCTCTGTAGAATCTTTCAGAAGAGTGGTTTGGGACCGCCAAATGGGGACAGATATGCCCCTTTTGTTGAGGAGGAATGGGATGATGATGCAGCCCTTGTGGTTCCTGGTGTAGAGGTTGAAGATGATATGCCGAATGGTGATGAAGCACGAGTCGAGGTCAATCACCTTAACCAGGTTTATTTTCCGCTCTTTTCTTTATTTTTTCATTCAAACAAATTTCTAGATGTTGCACAATCTTTTGCATATTCATGCAGTTCATTTCCATTAAGGTATCGTCTTGTTTCTTGTATTTTTGTTTCATATCCTGTATTTCACTTCCTTTATGCATATCACCGCTTTTTAGTTGCAAAATTTTATGTTCAATGAAGTTAATAAATATTTTTGCATGCTATATTGTTGTTTCTTTTGATTGCGAAGAACAAGAACTGGGACAAATGAGTTGTGCATATACTGAATTGCAAGTTATCTTTTCTAAAGTTTTTGTGTATTATGCTTTGCTACTTTTGGAATTATTGAGCTGCACATTAGATTTTAAGATGGAAAAAGAAATCCTTGTCATGGAATCATAATCCAGCACAGTTTGTGTATTTTGTTCTGCATCAACTGTAGACAGAAAAAGTATTTAAACTCAACTGTTAAAAGTGGCCACAATACTTTGGATGACAAGACTTCCAGCCTTGACTCGTTGTCCGAGTCTATGGACTGGTAGCCTACTCTGTGAAGTTCAAGGGAACACAGTCCTTACCTTTCTGTAATACTAGTTTGATGGGAATTGAAGATAATGCTTCAGTAGAATAAGATTAACAATGGAATTTGATTTAAATCTGATTATGTATGATTAACTAAGATTTGTTGATTAATTTTAATAATTTATGATTTGATATTTTGGTAAGTTGTGATATATATAAGTTCCTTTTTTCTGTCAATTTCTACGAGGCCATTTCTTTTCCCAATGCACGAGGGGAACATGACAAGCATATCTATACTTTGAGGTGGAGCATGCCTACTACTTATCCACTTTTTGTCAAATACATTGACATATTCCGTGGGCGTTCATATATGAAAGAGAACTTGACGTGTGCCTTGACAGTATATTAACACTAGCAAGTAGCTTTGTGGTATCTTAAATTCGCAAACTGTGGACGAGACTGTTGTGCACTACTTTATTTAGATGTTGATATTTGTACACTCCTCACCTCTAGATCTATGGTTTTAAGGATTGGGGTGTCAAAGTCGCCCAGTGCAATCAGATGATTCAGTCACTAATTCTATAGCACTATGGCATTAGCTCAATCATAAATACTAGTTAATTTATAGGCAGTATTATTTTTATATGAACTTGGACAGTAAATTGAAACCCTTTGATGATCTCGTACCACAAAGTCTATCATCTCTGAAGTGATTACATTCTTTACAGTAAGGGTCCTTGTTTGTTTTGAGTGGAAAGTTTCCTATTCCTTGTTTGATCTCGCAGCGTAGGGAAACAAGAAAATCTGCCTTCCTTTTGCTTTGCTGTTTGGCTTTGGGACAAGTATCTAAAACGTCTGCAAAGAAAAATTGAAAAAAATATATATATTAGCCCTTGTTTGATTTTGATTTTCTGAGAAGTTATTTTTGGAAAGTGATTTTTTTTTTTTTTTTGAGAATGTGTGGTTAAAAAGTAGGAAAAAGCTATTGTCCAAGTGAAAAATTATTTTATTAGGAGAACGTGTGGTTTAGGGTTGGGTTGAGGAATAAAAATTTTGAAAAAATCAAAAATCAAACGGGATAAGTAAACTAACTGTTATTTTTCCGTGTTTGATTCCAAGGATACCCTTTACGGACAACATTGACAAATTTGCTGCAACTATCAGGCTTGCTTGGATTGCGAAGTCAATACTTTAAAATTTCTTAGAAAGTTTAGGAGTAAGATGCTGCTGCTGCTGCTTATTTTCCTTCTACAACTGTTTAGTTCTTTATTCATCTGAGAAAGCGAGCTTACATAACAGCGATACCCTTTATTCATAATAATGTAGGTGATTTTTGAAAGCTTTTAGTAGATCAAAACTTTTTGACCTATATAATGTGAGATTCTCCTGTTAATATCATCGTTCTTTGCTTATTTCATTGTTGTCAATAGCTTTCCGGAATATTAATACATTTCTACTTCATGCTCTCAAACTTGGCTCGACTATTGGTGTTTTATCTTTGGACATGTTTGAATTTTTTTTACAGGATATTCATCCTCTCAGCATGGCTCCTCCCCAAGTCAAGAATCAAATTGAGCTGCAGTCTCTCCCATTTGCTTGCAAGAGGGAAAGATCTGAAGAAAATCCCGAACTTTCTTTATCTCAAAGCAAAAGATTAAAGCATGATGATCCTAACTCAAGTCATGCAAATGGATCAGAAGATTCAACGACGACAAGCCACGATCCCTCAAATATGATGATGACGACAAATCTCTCCCCTGCACTTCTGGAATTTCCTTTATTAGAACCTGTAGAACCCAAAGAAAATAATCCAGTCAACTCGCTTACCTTTGATTCTTCCAACCTCGAGAAATCTGTGCCTCCGGGGTATTTGAAATTTATTAACAATTTGGAGAACGGGATCTTGAATGTCTCCATGGAGAGGGAGACGCTGAAAATCGAAGTGATGAGGGCCGAAGCGATGATCAACGTTCTTCAATCCCGTGTCGAAATTTTAACTAAAGAAAATGAGGTCCTAAGACGACATCATGTTCAGGAGGGCTAGATAACTGCGGTACCTATGTATTCTAGTTTTGTAGTTTTGCTTGCTCAGTCCCCTTGTACTGAGAATCTTGGATCGATTCTCAGAACAGGGTAAGATCGAGTAATGGCATCTCGAGACATATAGCTGTTTATTATGGAATATTTCAGTAGTTGTTAAATGTAGTCTGAACAAATGTATCCGTCGAAAATGCTTCTCTCAATCGAACTCATTCGAATAAAGTTGAGTTTGTACGTTTTTGGTGGTTTTATTTCTATAATTGACTGCTTGCTTCATCTGGAAAAATGAAATAATTCATGCCGTTGCTTCGCTAGAGGTGTTTTTCACTAGGAGACGTAGCCCTTAGGCCCAGAGTTGTTCTAATTTAAGTTAGTCAAACATATTTTGTAGGATCGATGTTGTTTACTTATTATTCATACATTTTTTAAGATTCACAATTTGAAAGTATTATCAATTAAATATAGAATCATCCTTTACTTGATTAAAATATTCAACATGGAATAAAATTGTTTGTACAATCTATGTATTGTAAAGATTTGTACCGTTGATTTAAAAATAGTTTTTAAAATGGATGGTGTAGATTTCTAACAATTTGTTGTTGTCAACAAATTTGTCAATTATGATTGTACATGTAGTCTGATTCCTATTAACATATCGTCAAGCTGAAGTGGTCAAAATTGTGTATTAACATCCTCGTCTATCTATGTTTCTTTCATGTTTGAGCACAAACTAAGCTTTATGTAAATTTATGAACGTTTTGTTTATTTATAACTCAAAGCGCCCAACTCAAAATTATAGATGGTCATACAACAATTTCATAAAATTTCCCTTTAATTTAGATGTATATCCTCCTCTGATCGCATAATTTCGTTATAACATTTTTTTTTCAAAACACCTTCAGTTCTTTCATATTTGATGATCAAACTTAACTTGCCGAGTCTTTCATTTCTCGAAGATTATAGAGAATTTGGGTTTGGAAGTACTATGGATGAAGCTAAACAAATGGGAATTGAGGATGTATTCTAGGAAAATAGTATCACGCGAAGAAAGATGAAATTGATGAAAGTAGCAACAATGAAATAAAGCAATCAACTGAAGAATCTTTTAGAGTTAATTACTTCTTTAAATTGATCAAACTCGATATTGACTTCAAACTCAGATTGAATAATTTAAACAATATGAAGATACATTCACCTTTTCTTTTATAATTTCAAGAGATTAAAATGTGCGACTATTACTAGTTTATTAAAGTCTTACGAGTATTTTGAGCATTATTTGAAATATAATAGACGTTCGGAAATTAATTGAGATTATTTATGTTAGGAATTGACAGTTTTGATTATTTATCATGTAAAAAAAAAAAGCAATTGATTTGCTACACTATTTTTAAAAAAAATGGATGGTTGTTTTCCAAATACTTGTATTGCTTACAAAAACTTACTAATGATTATATTTGCATATGCAGAAAGAAGTTTTTTCAAGTTGAAGTTAGTCAAATCATATTTTTGATCAATTATGTCACATGAAAGATTGAATAAATTAGCTATGTTATCAACTGAGAAATGAATGATTAAACAACTAGATTTGAAAAACTAATTAATTTTTTCGCTTCTAAAACCACAAGACAAGTATTTAAGTGAACCTTTGAAATGTTTTCGACCTTATTGTTTGATTATAACATCTTACTTGTCGTTTTATTGTTGAATTTTAACGGTAAATTTCGTAAAATTGAATGATGAACTTGGTTTATGTTTTCTTCAATTATACAACTGAACAACATTCGTAGGATGATTTATTTGGTATGAGCAACAAAACAAGCTTGTATAATTCGGATTTAATCGTATATAAAGAACTGTGGCCAAAACCTATTGATATAAAATAAATATATTGCGCAAGTTAACAAAAAGCACCAGTGGTCTAGTGGTAGAATAGTACCCTGCCACGGTACAGACCCGGGTTCGATTCCCGGCTGGTGCACATTGCGATGATGATAATTGCGCCCAATGTGACAGTGGGTCTGTCGCCTTACCTGATCCATTAGGTAGAAAAAGAGGCGCTTCTGAGCATCCTACCGTTTTTATTTGTGTTTCTTTTTTCCCTTCCCTTGCCCCAATTTTACTGTTTTTCATTTTTGGCCCCCTGAATTTGTCATTTTTTACCAGGTTTCTACGGTCAAAATAGGCAGGGGCGTAGGAGCCCATTTAACTTTTCTTAGGAAAATATTATGGACAACTTCCAAAAATATCCTTAAAATTAGTTACCTTTTGAAAAATCATATGAAAAGTATTATGAAAGTAAAAAATAATATGTCACTTTTTAATTAAAAAAAAAAGTGACATGATGTCGCTTTTTAAAGTTAAGTATTATTTTTTATTAAAAAATGACATATACTCTCGCTTTTATTAAAAAAAATGATGTTTTTTACTAAAAAAATTGACAAATTTTTAAAAAGTGATAGGAAAAAGTGACAAACATTATAAAAAGACACAAAAATTTCAAAAAGTGGCAAAACACTAATTAAAACCTTATATTCAGATTAATAAAGTGACAGAAATTTAAAAAGTCATGACTAAAAAAAGGTAACAAAACAACAATCAAAACTTTGGAATCAATTCAATAAAGTGACAGAAATTTTTAAAAAATGATAAAAACTCAAAAAAGTGACAAAACCCCGATTACTTTTTTGGGTGAATTGTATCACTTTTTTAATAAAAGTTATATTATATCACTTTTTAATAAAAAGTTGTGTAATGTCATTTTTAATATCAATTTCATTAAAAAGTGAAGTGAAATACAATGTCACTTTTATTACAAAGTGATATTTGTCACTAAAAAAGTGACCGAAATTTTTTTAAAAAAAGTAACAAACAATAAAAAAAAGGTGATAGGAAAAAGTGACAAACACTAAAAAAGTTACATAAATTCAAAAAAAAAAAGTAACAAAATTTAAAAAAACTGCAAACATTAAAAAAAGTGACAAATCACGAATTGAAAAAGCGACAAATCATTCATTCACAACTCTTCTTCTCACCCAACCCCCAGTTCTCTATCTACTTTCCAACCAAAATTGCTAGAAAACAAAAATAGGTGTTTCTCTCTTCAAAAATTTTGATTACCAAAATCATTATGCAAATGTTTCATATTCTAAAATAAACAATGCATCAAGTCCATTCAATTTCTTTAGTTAGCCTACAATAACTTTACGACTGATAAACTATTATGATACTACAAGGAGTCTCCTTACTCATTGAAAACATATATATGCAAGCACCCCATACAAGATTCATTAAATGATAACTACAAATTGCATTTCACTTTCATAATCTTTACACATTTAAAATATAATAAATACGGAAAAGTGAGAAAAGTTAAAAGACGGGGAAGATCCAAAAGCACCTTGGCCTATTCTACTCTTCAACAACGGTTTATTCAGATCAATTTCCCATTTTTCTTTCAATGATGAAACCTTAATATTGGAGTAATCAATAATCAATTTAAACAACACTATTTTATTAAATTGAAAAACAACCTTTTACAGCAAAAAAAAAAAGTTACATAGAGTGATTGTGTACAGCTTAAACTAGATTATTTCCTAATTAATTGCCGTACTTAAGTCATGTTGATTGCTTACCATGCCCAGGAAATAATGCTGAAAATATGGCAGGTCAAGATCACGTGAATTCACCAACAGTCACCACAAGAAAATCCAACATCTTCCCTTGAACTATTATCTTCAACAATAGATACACAATACATACACTTTCAAACGATGAAGTTGAAGCAAACACCTTCAACCAAAAGCCCAGAAAATCTGCAAAAACCCAGGTACCCAAAGCTCCAAACAACAAAACACCCAGCACCCCAAGTAACTGGCTGCGAGCACGGCCAGCACACCAAGAAGCTGGCTTAAAACGTTCAGAAAAGTAACAAAAGTGGAGTCGGATATTGCTCGTAGATAAGGAATCGATGAAAAATAGGTCGAATTTTAGCCTCTGGATGATTTCTACGAATGAGGATGTGAATTCGAACGGATATGAAGGGGAGACGAAGAAGAAATCGATAGAAAATATGTCGGAATTGGAGATTTACAATCGGATTTTGCAAATTTTTCCTCTTAAGATTTAGAGCTGCGAATGAGGGAGAATATTACATTCTGAGGAGGGAGGAAATGTGGTTTGGACTTGTACAGGTTGGGCAAATTGGACGTAATTAATACTTCATTAAAATGTTTAATTAGAGTTTAAGGATATTAATCAAAACACTGTAAAAAAGATGGTACGGGGCCTAATTTCCTCAAATATTATCTCCTTTTCTTTTTTTTGTAAGCCCTGTATAAACAAAAATTGTACGTCCCCAAGCTCCGCCCCTTATAAATAGTAAGCATTTTGAAGCAACGGGCGAATAATGATAAGAGGTAGTTTAATGTAAAGTATGATATACAAGTATTTTAATTCAACAAATTGAACGTGTTTAGTTGAACTTCAAAATAAATCAAACTTACAATTAAAGTAAATATTTGCTAACGTGATTATTAAATTGTGAACAACATATTAGTTCTCATTCAAATTGGGTCAATTGTACAATAGTACAATAGGGGTAAAACTTTAGTAATGTAGATTACAATTACACGTTCACAAAAGAATTTAGGAAAAATTGTAGCCGCAGTCTCAAATATTTCATTTTATTGCAGATTACACCCAAACCTTTAATTTTGTGGCCGAAGTCCCAAACCTTTATATGTAATTGCAGCGTCGGTCCCAAACCTTGAATTCTGTCCAAAAAATCTTCAGTCAACGTTGCTACAGTAATTTTGACTCGAACAAATTTCATCGCCGGTCCTAAACCTTTCATTTGTTGCAGATTATATCCAAACCTTTAATTTTTATGGACGAAGTCCCTAACCTTTACATAAAATTGCAACGTTGGTCCATTCATGAATTCCGTCCATAAAACCGTCAGTCAACGTTGAAACAATAATTTTGATTCAAATGACAACTTAATTGATATGTAAAATTGTCAAAACAAGTTATCCAAAAAAAATGTTTGTCTTCTTCAAATTTTTCAATCTTTTCGCAGCCATCACATTCTCATCATCGATAATTAT
>CAIGRB010108368.1:71508-91737 GCA_903798255.1 Fraxinus quadrangulata
TTTATTTATTTATTTATTTTTATTTTAGTGACAAATAACATATCATAAAAATAATTTAGCGATTCGATTATTATAATAAATCAGATCTGATTGTTATCTGATCGGATAGTTATCGATGATAAGAATGTGATAACTGTGAAAAGATTGAAGAATTGAAGAATACAATTATTTTTTTAGATAACTTATTTTGACAATTTTACCCATCAATTAAGTTGTCATTTGAATCAAAATTTAATTTCATCGTCGACGGACAGTTTTATGGATGGAATGCGTGAAATGGAACAACATTGTAATTATATATAAAGGTTAGAGACTTCGCACGCAAAAATTAAAGGGCTGGGTGTAATCTGCAACAAAATGAAAGATTTGGGACCGAAGCTGCAATTTTTCAGTCAAAATTACTGTAACAACGTTAACTGACGGTTTTTTGGACGGAATTCAAAGTTTGAGACCGACGCTGCAATTACATATAAAGATTTGGGACTTCAACCGCAAAAATTAAAGGTTATGGTGTAATCTGCAACAAAATGAAAGGTTTGGGACCGCGACTGCAATTTTCCCAAGAATTTAATTTAAGGTGTGAAAGAAACAAACATGAAACAGAAAGGTAAGCAAACAACTGAAAAGACATTTCTATATATGTAGCCTTATCTAACCCGCAAAATGGATACAAGTGCAGAAACTCCAAAGTTCTCATTTTTCATTTAGAAAACCATAATGCCATGGCTTCCCCACGGTTCCATTGCTAGATTATGAGAAACCTGCACAATTACATTCCAGTTGTTTGGAGAGAGCCATGAATGCTGGAAACAAATTCAATAACTCAAACTAGGTTGCACGGAAACTTGTGGAGATGTATAAAAAATTATAATTTATATTTATAAGCTCAATATTAGTAAGTCTGTTTTTAGTTGAAGCCCGCGACAAGGTTGATAAAGAAATGCAAGTCCTGATCAAAGTTGCGGAATAATTGGTTAGAAATTATCCTAAAGTTTCTCTGTTTTATTATAACATAAAACAAATAGACTGTTTTGTGTTTTCAAAACGTAGTATAACGTTCCTGTAAACGCTTACAGTTTAGAAGTTTCTGTGCAATCTAGGTCACAACAATAGTAAGATACTGACCTGAGCAACTTCAGTGGTTCCCGGGAACCTAATCTAGCCAGCAACCCACTTCCAAATGCCACCAGAACGCTGTCCCTGGACAGTTGAAGCGAGCTCCATTTCACGTTCAAAAGCAGATTTTTCTCTCCTGAGTGCCTGAACCTCCTCTTCTATTGATGGCAATGACTCCAACATCTTCTGTACCTCTGCTATTTGTGCCTGACGATTCCATTACAGATGGGTAAACATCAAATATTGGTTGAAAAAAAAGAACCTTTACGGATCTGAAAACTGGATACATTAAAACAAACAATTTAAACTTATAATTCAGGAACAAAGAAAAAATATTCAAAGAAATCTGAAAAATAAAACATATGGTCAGACCTCCAGTTTTACGCATCTTGATCTCTCTGCTACAAGTTGAGCTTGAACCGAATGTAGTTCCTGAAAACAGTTAATGAAATGAAGAAATTTGTGATAATTTAATACTAAAACCGAACAAACAATTTATTCTCAGAAGCAAACCTTGGATAGCTCAGCATAATCTCTGTTTGTTTCTTCAATCTTAGCCTTTAGAGAAGAGTTCTCTGTCATAACTTCCACAAGTGATGATTCTGCTACCTTCTTTTCTTCTCTGATTGAATTTATTTCAACTAAATGATCCTGCTGAGAGTTATCCACTGGAATTACCTTATAATTTGGATCTTCTTTCTCTGGGAAGTCTAACTTTTCAGGTTTTGTCCAGGCATATGCAGCAGTAACAGAAGCCGCTGCTGCCGCAGCTGCTGGTGATTGAAATATCTTGGGATGTAAAGAGTCCCTTGGTTTGGGCCTCATTGCAAATACCTATATTATAAGGAAAAACTGTACCGCATTAGGAATAGGTGGACTTAATTAGAACAACACTAAGCAGAAAAATGGTATTTATACCCACAGGGAGAAAAATGAGTCACTGCATGTAAACACAGAAAGATCCCTAGAACAAAGAAACTATCAAGAGAGAGATAATTGAAGCCAGTGTACTACAGATCTAGATCGGAAAAAATTCTTGTGGATTTTTTAGAGATAAGAAGGGAGTTTTAATTTTCTTTTTCACTGGCATAATAAAGAGCCATACATGAGAAAAAAGTAGGATGCCAGGAGAGCATTCACTTACATAATACTGACTACGGCCAGGCCATTCGTGTAACCATTTAGAATAAGTTCATGTAAGTGATAAATTTTTTGGCATAGACTGCATCTAGCATTTTTTGAAAGTAAAAGAATATACTATGCATACTACATTCTATAGTTTCTGTAACTGAGCTTTGCTAAAGATAGTCCACTTTCCTGCACTAGCAAAATAAATTACTATCCATATCATAATTGCAGGCGTCCTATGATTTCAAGATATTATTTCCACTTATCCCCATAATGATGTGTCCTTGTCCTATAAGATGAAACTAATTCTATTATTTCTTCCTTATATAGAATTAACTAATCTATGCATTCCATTCAATGTAAAATACTTAAATTACAGGACCTAAGCATAGTTCATTCTAAAAAAGAAGGTTGATATATTTGTACAATAAGATAACTCGTACCTCGTTGTAATATTTCCCATTGTAGCCACCGAATGTAAACAAAAACTTCTCACCATCTAGCAATGCTGAGGAAACACTGATTCCCTGTTCACGGTATCATATCAGGTTTCTGGGGAAAATAGAGATCAAAAGTAAAAGAATTTCAAATGACACAACTCTAATTGCATTGGGAATGACAAAGTACTACTCGCAGCTCCATGCTATTATGTTACCTTCAAGTATTGTGGAAATCCTAGCTAATTAGCATTTAAACAGCAGATAATATTGAAAAACAAGCCAATATAGCAGCAATTACCGTACAAACAAAATTCTAGAGATGTAATAAACAAAAGTAAATTTCACCATGTAGTTGCCAAGACATTCCAGACATTAGTTTTATTTCTCTTGAATAAGCTAACACATTCATAAAAAGGAAAAGCAAGACTCTTTTCTTTCATGTGAAAAAGGAACTAAAAATATAGCATCTATCATAAATAGAGCAATAAATAGATGAATGAGTGACAAATCCAGGGCGTATTTCTAAAAGATCCTGTAGAAAAAGACCTCCTCTCAAATTTATTACATGTGCAGTACAGTTATATTTTAATATTTGATTTGTAAGTTATTCAGCAAAGCATATAGTACTCCAAACCTTACACAATTGGGGGGGGCGCTCCAAAATGCATTAAGAGGTTTATAATTCTATTGCTGAAAATTAGTAACAAAAAGAAAAACAAGTAAGAATGTCCAGCTTCTTCCACTTAGGAGGATGAGAAGTTCATGGCAGCTTCTTAAACTCTCCTCTAGTTCATACATATAAACACCCTTTACATTGCCATGTTATTGCTCAAAATTTATAGCAATGGGAAATGTAATAGCATGTAGTGACCTCACTAGCTAGTGGATCTCTTTCCTTCACACTAGTCAACTGGGATACAGCTAGCTTAGACATATTTATCACAAGGGTTTCCAAGGCACCTGCAAACAGAAAGGGCCAGTCATCCAAACTAGTATCAATGAAATGTTGAGCATGAATTAAAACCGGGAAAGGCATTTAACATTACACGAAAAGTAATTTCACCTACCGCTTTTATTATCTCCACCACCAACTATAAACCAATCCCCATCTATTGCAACACCAGCATGACCAGCCCTTGGAGTCACCAAATCACCCTGAATTTGTGGTTGGGACCACTCCATCTGCCCAATTATACAGAAATAATGTAACAATCAATCTTCTGTACATTAAAATGATACATCTACTATACATCAAAATACTGACGTTTCATCATGCCAATTGAAAATGGCAAGCATTTGCAGTGTCAGAAAATATTAGATAGGAGAACGTCATGCAATGAAGAATTTTTCCTTCTCATGTAGGTCTGTGTTTTGAGTCCACTATAATACAAACAATACAAACGACTACATGGAAATTATAAACTGCACCCACGAGAATAAAAAATTTAGAGATAACTTAGTATCAGGTCCAACAGAGAACTCGTAAAATTGTACCTTGAAAGAGGGATTACAGTAACAATTTTGATTAATTGTAAACTCTTATTATTCAAAAATAATATAGCCCCAGCAAGCTTACAAGGAGAGAAGGAACTTAAGTAAACTGGCATCATATTTGAAATCTTTCTATAGTTCCTTCAATTTTCACATAATCTGGTAGGACTAGTTGATGTAGAACAAAAAGAGAAAAGAAAGACAAGGGAAGAGAAGAGAAAATGGTGCAAGAATATAGCCAGAAGCACAATTAGAGTGAGCATCTCAATAATACTAGGCATCGTAAATCAATATCTGAATTATTTAACAAAATTAGTCCTATTTATATATAAAAATCCCTAACATGAAGAAACTTACCAAAATTAATCAATATTTATGTTCTAATTTTACGATGGCTGCAAACAGGCTTACATTAAAATATAATCCCCCTTACTAGGGCTGTAAACTGGATTAAATTAAAATGTAGCCTCCCTCAAATTCTGCATCCGCTAAAGAAATATTATGTCTGTCAGACAAATATTCAGTAAATTGAGCAACTTAGGATACAAAGTGGACCTTTCCACCTTAACTGGGAAAATGAGAATGTTGGGATATATATCAGTATGACAAAAGACTCAAGATTGGCGGAGATCAAAAGCATCCCCTCACCATAACATATGATTTTAGTTTGCGATGGAGTCTTCTAAGAATGCCTTCCATCAGATTCATGGGATGAAAAAGATAGTTATAACAAAAATCATAAAACAACCCAAAGCCCCAACTCTGTTCACTGGAGAATCGGTTGGAAGGTGTTTCTTAATCAACAGAAAAATCGACAAATGATTGTTTTTTTCTAGTTATCCAAAAGCAAAAACGCATATTAACTTCAAATAAAACTTCGCTATCATGACGGAATTAAATGTTCAAGGAATATGCTGAATAAAATAAATATGCTTGGGGAACGGATAAGGTAGACAAAGAGGTGAAGCTTACTGTTTCCAGGTCTAATACATGCAGGTCATTGTAAAAAATTGAATGAGAACATCCACCAAAAATAAGGAGGTAGCGCTCAGCATTCACTGCAGCTGTGTGATCAAATCTGGGTGTTGGAGATGTCCGCCTATCAATGTATAAAAAACGCTAAGAACATTTCCAATATTATGAAATTAGTTGCATGCAAATGTGACTAGACACTTACGTAGTCGTAACATCACTCCATGACATTGTTGCCAGGTCAAGAACATGGACATCATTCAGCAGCCGTCTATTCCTGTCTTCTCCGCCAAACATAATAAGTTTGGAACCAAACAGCGTTACAGATTGCCCACTGCGAGCTACCTAATTAAACAACATAAAAAACCAATAAAATCACATCATTAAGCTAGGAATACATGTGCATAAATACAAAATAATGGAGACAGTATCAAATTCTGTGCTCCTGAAACATTAAATTGCCAACAAGGATATAACTAATAAAAATGACAAATAAGGAGTCCATGAATCAGTCAACTACCGGAACATTGCCATAAGTTTCCATGACACCACAACTGTTTGATTCAAGATCAATGAACCGCACTGCATACCACACATAAAAGCACAGAATCAATAAAATATCCAGATTTGAGCCAAAAACAAATGAATAAAGACAGAATAGGTCTTCTTGCAGGATCTAGACGGACCAAATAATTTATCAGAGGATTTTTTTTTTCAGAAGCAAGATGGATCCATGGGAAACAAACCTGTTACGTTGTCAGAAGCATTCTTCGATAGACCAGCAAGAAGAAGTAGTCTACTTCCCGACTTAATCTGGAGATATAGTATCATCTCTACATCAGTTAACTAATAAATTACAAAAATATGCAAAATAAAACCCTAAATTGAGTAGGGTCAGAAATGAATTGCCAGTTCAAAAAAAGATATAAAATTCACTTGGAGTAAATGAAAAATAAAGCATCAGAAGAGTAAACTAGCAGAGAGATACAATAATTCTGAGCAATATCATACCACACTGTGACCAGCAGTCGCTGGAAAAACATCAAGTTGTGTACCATCTTTGACTTTTACACTAGTTGCTTCCGTGTTCATTTTCATGGTCGACCATGTCAAGTTTTTGAGATCAAAAACCTACAGATATTCCAATGAATTGATAAAATACGAAGGACAAAATGAACTTTGACAGGTAACATTGAGTGCTTGTTTGACAACCATTATTTTCAAACTCTTTTTTCTATATACTCATTTTCAACCACATATTCACACAATAAAATACTCTGCATGTAAATCCAAAAAATTTCCTACCTTTTAACCGCCCATTCTCCTAAAAGTCACTATTTAAAACTCTATTTTCCTCAAGTAATGGTTGTCAAACAGGGGCTGAATGAGAATAGACAATACCTGAACATCAGATAAGTATCGACCATTACGACTTCCGCCGGTGATGTATAACTTGTCATCAACAACAGCTGCAGCATGCTGCATTGCAGGAAAAAGAATAAAGAGCAAGCATTGATGAAAAGTGAAAAGGGGAAATCAAAACATATCACGCAGCAATCTTATCTCACTGATCAAAGCAGAAGCAAAGCAGATAGAAAGTGACAAAACAACGCGGGACTTTAGATAATGATAGAATTTAATTTGTAAATGAACAGCACCTTGTAACGAGGAGCAGGCCGCTGACCAGATACAGGGAGTGCTACCCATTGGTCATAGCCTAATTCCAAATGCCAACCTAGAGAGTCCACTCGCATAGTAGCTTTCTTGCAGATCAGTAAACTTTGTTAGTTCAGGAATTAAGTAAAAAATCGATATTTGCGCGATAATGATTAAATCTCGCAAAAACATATAGATAGATATATCAGCATTGTAGTCTAATATTTTGTTGAGTAAGTTGTCAAAAAAAGCGAAGTGCTGCAGGTTCCAAAACTGAATGGGGAATAAATAATAGTTTATGCTTATGTTGGACAAAATGGAAAACAGACAAACTTAACAGTAGAACAAGTCATCAGAGATTCAAGAGAATTACCACAGGCATCAACCTATAAAGATAATCACTGAAATGTGATTTAATTTCAAGGTGTCATTAGGGAAATGATGGCTGGAAGCAGATCAAAAAGGAAACTTTTTGTTAAACAGACGGATTACAAGAATTATCACCTCGCAGGGATTGATCAACCAATGCTTAGCACATTCACATCGAGACTTATATATATAAATGCAGCTCACGCATTTTCTGTATTGTGAACTTGTATAAGAACCAAAATGATTTACAGCAAACAAATCCTGACTATTAGTTTAAAAAACATAATGAGCGACTCAAAATTCAATAATTTGCAACAGGAACTAGTGTTAAAGAACTGGAATAAGTGCTTTACAATTATTGCTTTTTCAAAGTAAATCAGAATTGATTTCTTCTTACAAATTCAAATTCAAATTCAAGTTTCAGTTCCATGTCTCTGAAGATGAGCAAAGTGGTCCTCGAAAAATTAGTGTAAGTTTCTGGTTATAACCAGTAAAAAATGTTATACATTCATGATTCCGCTGATTAACTAAAAATAATCAAAAAATTCATTTCCGCTCAAAATTTCGGAAAACGGAAACGCAGTAACTTTTGTTCCAAATATCCATTCGAAAAGAACGTTAAATGATGTTAGCAGTACGAATCTCTGGTGGATCGATTTAATGAATGGTACATTGATTCAATTTCGAATAAAATCCACGATCAAATTAAGCAATCAGTTTTTACTTCGTTACAGCAAACCTTGAGCCCAACACTCTAATATCCCAATCTCTTGAATATCCTTAACAATAAAAATGAACAATTCATCGAGACAAATTGCAACCGAAATACAGAGAAGAATTGAATAGCAGAAATCAAAACCAGCGATTAATTAGGCAATCATATATTGGGGCAATTGAAATGTGTGGATTTCTTACAGAAATCGGAAAATCGGATCTGAGAAATGGCGCAAGATCAGACGCCGGATCTTGAATGGTGCACTGAGAAAACTAGAAAAGCACGAGGTCGTTGCTTATAAAGGTCTCTATCGTATCGTAACAAATATAAAAAGAAGGTAAGGAGTCGACACTTTTCACTATTTTAGCATCTTCTCATTTGAATTATTAATCTTCTACTTATTTTCAACCACACATTTTTTAATAGAATAATATTTTTCATCACATCAATAAATTTTTCTTATTTTTCAACAATATAATCAACATCACATCACAAAAAAATATATTCTCTCCTAAAAAATATACATCAAATATACTCACTTTGGACAACATAAATAGGATAATTAAATTCATTATTTGAAAAAAATTGATTTTGAAATAGTATTTTTTAGAGAATATATAGTTAAAAAGTAAATAGAATTTTTGAATTTATGTATATTATTATTTTATTGATAAAATGTGTGGTTGATAAAAAAATAAAAAATAAATGAATTAAAATTTATTGGGGGCCAAACATGGGTGAAAATTGATCCGGTTCATAAAAAAAAGTGTAATGTCCACAGAGGTTTCACGGGGTACATTTCTTCTTAGTACAGAAAGGGACATCGTGCAGTAGTAGTCTGCTCCATTAGACTACCTTCGACCTTTTCTCGATCGTTTCGAGACGAAAGAAATTTTGATTACAAATAATAGAAAACTTGCAACATTAAATTGAGATCCATGGAAAGAAAATTGATCATTGATTACTGAAAGCAAGAAATTACAATTGACGAAAGTAGGAAATTACAATTAGCTAATGTAGGGGCGAACACTAAAAAGTTTGAAAGATTGTTTGAAAGACTAATACCCCCTTATAATAGAATTCGGAACAAATACTCCACTGCTAGGAGTAGACGTTTAAATACCAAATAATCATACTAAATTTTTCATATTTTCTAGCTATTTTATAATTGAAGTAAACTATTACACGTAATAGAAATTACAACTAAAAATAGACTAATATTTACAATGTGCAGCCGAAGTTGGAGCAAATTGCGGTTGCGATAGGATTACGGGGCGTAAGTGAAACCGCGATCCGTAACGCGAGGTCTAGTAATGTTCAACTCTATATTTGCAATAACAATTGTACATTATTTTCCTACACATTGGATAACATTTGAATAGGTAACAAATCGATCACAAAATCAAAATGTTTATAAATTACAATTCATTTATCGATCACAAATTATAAATTTTACAAGTCATAACTTATTTAGAGATCACGAATTATCAAATTAATTAGTCGTGAGTTATTTCTTAATTACAACTTAGTAAATTGTGGGTCATAATCTCATTTTTTAGGTCATATATTATATATTGATCACAAATTACCTAATTTACCCAATTTATTTGTTACAATTAACTAATTTATTAGTCACACTCACTCTTGGTCCAACTTGATCGACGTCGTCGCCACCAACACATGACGCCACCGTCTACACCACAACTGTTTGCAATCACATTCAAGAATGCATTGCTTTATTCACGTCATATATGCTAATTAACATTCAGTTTTACTTAATTAAAAATTAAATAAATGATTTGAAATTAATTGTCACATATATATATTTCTTGATATTAATTCTAAATTAATTAAGATTCACACATATTCACGTATTACTTTTACAACACTTATAAAATTTTCAACGTTGACTAGTATTCTAAAAAGTGTAGAACGTAACGAAACATGGAGATCAAATTTTGGGCTAGACGAGCATAGGCGTTAAAAAACATTTTCTTATTTTAATATTAGTTTAAAATTTTAATCAATCTAAAAATTATTTAATAATTAAAATAATACTTATCAAACATATAAAATTATAAAATATTATATTAAAAAAAATCACCTAACAAAAAATAAAAAAAAGGCACAAAAAGGTATGAGCTGGGGGCATTTAGTGCCATCTCCGCGCCTAAATGACATATTTTAAAATACTAGTAAATTGTGATGTACATGTACAACTGAAAAACAATTCTCCCTTGCCCTTAGTGTAGAAATTATAAGGTGTAAAGTTCAAAACTCATACAGGAAACCATCATCTCACTAAGGGTGTATTTATTTTCTATTATTGAAAAAAAAATAGAGTAATAAATATTATTATTTGAAAAATATATGGTTAAAGAGTAAAGTAATTTTATTAATTTGTGTATAAAATATTTTATTGGGTAAATATGTGGTGAAAAATCGTACTATAATAAATAATTTTTTGGAATAATGAAAGACAAACACAGGCTGAATCTCATCCGTTAATTACTGATTGCGTCAACGGTTCACATCCACGATCTGGGTCACTAGAAAATGACTAATATTCAAATTTCTCCCTCGTATACATATTTATCAACGCATATCAACACCGTCGATTCACCTCAATTCGATCAACGGCTCAGAGACGCAATCCGAGTCTCTCAAAGTCCACCAATCGCAGTCAATCCACGGTATCCTATATAAACACAACCGCACCCAAAACATTTCATCCAACTCAACAAATTTATTGAATTCCTTCGAGTACACTTTACACTTTATCTCCATCAATGGCACCAAAGGCAGAGAAGAAGCCGGCCGAGAAGAAGCCAGCCGCCGAGAAGGCTCCGGCGGAGAAGAAGCCAAAGGCAGGGAAAAAGCTCCCGAAGGAAGGTGCCGCCGCCACTGGAGACAAGAAAAAGAAGCGCTCGAAGAAGAGTGTGGAAACTTACAAGATCTACATCTTCAAGGTGCTGAAGCAGGTTCATCCTGACATTGGGATCTCGAGCAAGGCTATGGGGATCATGAACAGCTTTATCAATGATATTTTTGAGAAATTGGCTCAGGAGGCGTCTAGGCTGGCAAGGTACAACAAGAAGCCGACGATTACTTCTCGAGAAATTCAGACCGCTGTCCGATTGGTTCTTCCAGGAGAATTGGCAAAACACGCCGTGTCTGAGGGTACAAAGGCTGTTACCAAATTCACTAGCTCTTGAATTCATAGTTTATTAGGGTTTTCCTTTGGGTGTTGGTAGGGTTTGAATTAATGATTTACTAGGTTTCCGATCTGTAAATCTGAATGTAAAGAATGCTTGAATTTGATTTCCTGTGTTTCTATCTGAATGTCTCATTTTTATGATTCATTGTCTACATTTAAAAAAAAAATGATTGTCAAAATAATCTCCAATTATGATAGAAAAGACACAGACGCAGCTCCATACGTTCATCAGCTTAAAAATAAAAGATAATTGAATGCTCCTTGAAATATTTATCTATTTACACATTCATCACCATAGTAATTTCCTGTGCAATTGGCATGTTCTCCCTCCGGCCAAGGACTGAACAAAGTTCTCAGATTTGAGATATGGGGGAAGAGTCTTAGCCGTGGACATCCAGACGGTATCAACGGATTCACGCAGGATAGAATTTAATGTGGGCAGTTGTTTTTGGTGATAGTGTTTGTTCGTAGTGACCGTAGCGGTGGCCACGGCACAGGTAGGGGTGCGGGTTGGGTTGGAGGAAGGCGTAGACTCGAGCGGTTTTGCAACGGTCTTTGAGCTTAAGATAACGCATGGTAGCATTAGATATGTTGAATGAATACTGTTGGAGGAGATTTGCTAATCTTGATTGGGAAAGATTGGAGCTTTTCAATTGATTGGCTTCATTATCAATTGAAGCAGACACTTATCCAATTTCAAATTCAAATCCAAAAGAGGGGGTGTAGCATTGATTACAAGATTGGCTATTGTGAACTGAATGAAATTGGATAATCATGACATAAAAGTGGGGCTGTAGTATTGATTACAAGATAAAGTTCTGAAAATCATACATATTCCCAGAACCTACTTATCATATAAATAGATTGCACTCATCACAATGGAGAAAACACGCACAAGGAAGAGACGAAGAAATGAAGACAATAAATGAAGTTCAAATTGAAGTAATTATTTTGTAGAGGAACCCTAGCATTTGGGGATGAAGGTGTTTTCAATATGTGGTTTCAAATTAGAGAAGTGTGATTTACCAAAAGCAATTTACAATGACGTTGAGTCATGAGTGATTAACTAATCTTATGTGCCACGTGAAATTTTTTGCCAATTGCACAGACCAAAATGACTGGTGGTGGGTGGGTAAATAGATGAATAGTTCAATCAGCATTCAATAACTTTTTTTTCGATGAGCAAGTAGTAATCAAATATAAAATTTAGTGGCCAATCATTTAATTATCTCCTTCACTAGCACTACATTCATAGAGAAATGACATCAAATGCAGAAGTGATACTGATGCAATATAAAGATTGGAACCCATAAAATAACTAACTTACCAATCATGTGAACCTCAATAATGGATCGAAATTTACGCTAAAAGAACATTTATTAAGGGCTAAATCTATTTTTATTCAAAAACTGTTAACTGGATCTCGTGCTTTACGACACTATTTGAGGCCACTTCTGCCCAACTACTTGTTCTTGGAAAATCTTGACACAGAAGCCTAGAGAGCAAGTCATTTTTTTAATGAATTGCATGTCCTGTAACTTCATAGTTCTCTGGAACAATCATTTGCCTTCATAGTTCTCTGGAACAATCATTTGCATTGATCAAGAGCCAACCTTACTTGAATAACGAGGTCCTTGAAAAATCAAGTCCCCACTCACTTGATGTTAAGAAAGGATGTCTTTCAGTATGGTTTTCAAGTGGGATCTAATGAAGTGCTTCAATTTGCTTGTTTAGCTTCAACGGTTAGCAGGGCAATCCCCATCCTAGAGGTCAAGAACAATAGCAGAACACGAGTAAAATAACACAAGGATGGCACATAGAACTCCATTCTCACTGTTAGTAGACATAAATGTTGCAACTTACCCCCCCCCACTCCACCACCAAGTCATGATTATGTGCACGAAGCAAGTTCGTAATAAGAGGTGTCATAACTTTGTCATGGAAGATTCTCATACCCATCTTCATTTCCAGTGGTTCAAGCATGAAAAATCACCCGACAATGATAAATTGCACATTCCACCCTCCAATGAGAAATGTCCGTATAAATATCAATACATAATCCAATATGTGAGCCCCACCTCAAACAACACCGAAGGATTCAGCTCTGGCTTCAATTACTGAGTTGAGTTCACCTCAAAGCAGTAACTAGTTGAGTTCAAAAGCAAGAAGGCCTTGGTTCTCAAGACCTTTTTGGCTTGACAAATAAAAACTTATCGCACAGATGGTTAAGGAATCCCTAAACAGAAAAGGAGATCTTTAAAAGAACCTACAAAAATACATTTTTACTCTCTGATATGCAAAATGTCACAAAATCTACAACCAGATAGCTCAACACTGAGCAAAGATCGTCATGAAGTAATCAATTTCACCTAGGAAACCTCATAATTTCCTGGTAAATTTAAGCCGTAGGGAAAGAATCTTGTTTACCAGAAAATATACTGCTAATTAACCATCATGTCCGTGAAGTCCTTCCTAAGAGAGACAACAAGAATATGACAAGTCAACTTGGCGTACACTAAAAAGGTAGGGGACAATTAAAATGGGAATGAAATTAGGAAGCAGAGGAACGCGTCCTTCAAATGGATATTGCGTGTTGAATCATCATAATAACTCTACATAAAGTGTTCAGCATCTACCATTATTAAACGGAAATCATAATAGCCAACAAGCACATATGTAGCACATAGAAAGCATTAGTGTCATAAATGGGAAATTTTAGTTAATGTAGATCTCAATTTGATGAACTCCAAGGAGATGCAAAAAGGAAAACAATAAAACAGGGGAGACAAAACAATTTGGCACAGTTAAGTGGAGCATCTTATATAAATGCAAAAGGACAGATTAGATAGTGATGTAAGTGGGAAAGCTATAAATAATGATGAACAAAAAGAAGGATCTAAAACACGTTGATTAACAAAAAATACAGTGAATTTAGGAATCAAATATTCGTTGATTCTTTACAAGGAATATCGAATTCTCGATCTTGACTACAAAATCGTTGATTTTAATAAACACCGATTTAGGACCGACAAATTGGAGAAAATTTCAACAATTAATATTTTAGGGTGTGTTTGAGCCACATTATTTTGGAAGAATGTATTTTGGAATAGTAGATTGATGGAGAATGTGTTGTTGAAAAAGAAGAAAAAGTTATTGATGTGATGAAAAATATTATTTTATTGAATAATGAGTAGAAGAATGAAAATGAAAAATTTAGCCCATGTTTGACACATTAAAATTTGCATTCTCATATTTAAAGCAATGGCTTAATTTCAATTCAAAAACAACTAACTGCCATGATGATTTACAACTCATATTTAAAGCAAGATAACTGCCATGATGTGGCTCAAACAAAGGCTTAATGTGGATCAAATATGTGCTTAATTTCAATTCTACTCATTTTCAACCACACCCTTAATGTGGCTCAAACGGGGGCTTAATTTCAATCAAAAAACAACTAACTGCCATGATGGCTTACAACTCATATTTAAAGCAAGATAATATCTAAATGTGTGTTTGAGCCACATTATTTTGGAATAGTAGATTGATGGAGAATGTGTGATTGAAAAATGAGGAAAAGTTATTGATGTGATAGAAAATATTATTTTATTGAAGAATGTGTGGTTGAAAATGAGTAGAAGAATGAAAACGAAAATTTTAATGTAACTCAAACAGATGCTAATTTCTAGATAATGACTTAAATTAAATTACAAAGTCCTAATCGGAATTAAATTACAAATTTATTTACTAAAGAAAAATTAATTTTAAAAAATCCTAATTGTAAATGAAATATATTATACAGATGAAATTGCCTAAAATGAATTAAAAACATTAAAAACATCCATATTCAGTTTTCATATGATAGCAATGGCAATACAAACCTTATAAACAGATTATTTCAATTAATCCCATACCACATTACTCAAAACAGGATCTTTGCGAGTGCCAATGTGAACTCATCACCTTGCCCTTCGTTTCTTCATACCAATTGTATATGATTGGTGCTCCACAATCAAGATTGTAGTTCCCACCCTGAAGCAAAATCAAGTCTTAAAAGTTGCTTAACACAAATCTCGATTCACAAAAGATCAAAATACATATTAATAATTAGCTAAATTTACAGATCTTCCGCATAGATCAGAAATTGATGGACTTATCATCTTTTCTAGGGCCTAAACTCTAATTGATTCAACGGCGTGTAATACCAATCCCGAAATTCAAAATAGATTTCAACACTATACTCTAGAAAAAGAGGCCAACCTCCTATGTTTGTCATCATTCAATATTTCGCTGAGATATGATATTTGCCACAGAATGGTCAATTGACTGTTTTCTCGCCATCACTTAATATGGTAAGGACACCCATTGCTATGGCAACTATTTTTCACGCTGAAACCATCCAAGTGCATTCAATGTATACATTTCTTGCCTCACTAAAGAGAATTGAAGAACTGGTGATGCCTTAAGAAGTGTTGTGTTGCATTATGTAGAAAATGCACGTGCAAAGCAAATCAGAGTTGAATAAATTCTAAAAGAATTCTTAGTGAAATTCAAAATCAAATGAGAACAGATGAAATTACCACATTTTCTGAAACCAGCAATTACAACAATATTTTTCACAATGCAGGCTCAATATTTCCATCCACCTCATCCACAGCCAATCAACTTTATTATGATAAACAGGACAGATATGCATGAGAAACTAAGAGAATAAACTCTTATCACAGGGAAGGCTGCTGTAGAACCACTGCAGGGTTCAGATAACAATGTTTCAAAAAGGATCTTCCCCCATGTGGAAGTGCACCATGACTTCATCATATCTATTATAGGAGTTGGATAGGGTTCAATTGTATATTAGGTAATCAGATGTTATGGGTGTTCTAATTCATTTGAACACTTTCAATTGTCTTCAACATTGACATAAAAAAAAAAAAAAAAAAATTTAAAATCAATAACGCTCGAAGTGTCCACTCGAGACATTTTTTATGTATCTAAAGAAAAAAAAAGCTCGGAAATGAATCAAAGTTTTTTGTCTTCAGAAGGCAAAGTTTGGAAAAAACCTGAAGTACAGTATCAAGGTTTGTTATGCCTTCAGAAAAAAAGATTTCCTGTAGAAGAACCTGACTACAGACACTAGAATCAGGTTTTTTATGACACTTCGTTAGGGTCAGGAAGACAGGTACCCCCCAACCACAAGCATTCACCCACCCAAATACAATAGCATATATTAGCATGTCCATGCACAAAAAACATTAAGTAGACCATAACACCAAGAACTTTCCAAATGTTGAAGGAAAAAATGGATACCAGCATATAAATTTGACACGTTGATCATTTACGATCAGAATAATTCCAGATTTTCAGAACTTTTCGACATAAATAACTAAGATTCATCCTACAGATTAAAGCAGGTATTGTCTAGTGAACTGACTCTTATATAGTATCACCATGCAAGGATCATGGGTTAGTTACCTTTGGGCTTATTCAATTTGCTATTGAAAAGGAAAAGAACACAATGCCATAATCTACTGACTTGCATGCTGACAATGTAACGCTTTTCTCGAGTTTCCTCTTTTCCATAGTAAATATCAAGACCACCAAATAAAGTAAATCCACAAACTACACAAAAGCATCCACAATATAAGCCTTTAAACAATACAGCACAACTTTTATTGAGTGAACTTTTGGTTTATTTGGAAAATGGAACTCATATTTTCTTATTGTTGCTGAGTATCATATTTATTCTAGTTGAATGGTGGATGGTAAGTATACCAATCAATTGACATTCTAAAATTTAAAGAATTAAAGCTTCAAGCTTACACCAATATCAAAAAGCAATAGAGAATAAAAATGCACATGCCAAAAAGACCACAAAATTTGATTGCAGAATTATACAAAAGAGCAAATTTACATTACTTTCAATATCATGAGATGAACAAAACAAAAATTAATCTCACAGAGGTTAATAGAGCACACAAAGGTTAATAATAAGTAATAACTCACCCTATCTATTTCTACAGAACAAATTCAACATTACCACTTGGCAGTTAGCACATTCTTTCTGCACAAAAGTATAATATAAAATCACAAAATTAGGAGTACAAGCAGGCATTACTTGCACAATTTGCAGTATTCAAATAGGAAACTATAAATAGAGAATACCAACTGGGAGCTACTGGACAGATAACCAACAAAGAGAGAGCTATAACCTACAGAATGAACTGCAAAAGAATTTTAAGTTTTACTTCTCAAGACTATGATATACTTCATCCACAAATGAAGAGTAACTAGTTTGGGGGAAAATCATTAATTCAGTCAGCAATACAGTAAACATGAGTTACGATCAAATTTGATTCACCTGTCACAATTGTAGTTCACTAGAGCATTATAAAGAATATATCCAGACAACTACAGAGAGACAGTATCAGATATGGGAAAGAACTGAAATATCATTCATGAGTCAATTTACCATCAGTTACACTACGTCCATTCCACAATTAACAAACTATTCTACACCCAAACAAAAAACCTTGTTTTAATCATTCATACACATCGTTCAAGAACGGAAATTTGAAATCATAATATAAGAAACCCTAATAAATTATAAATTTTCAAGAGCTGGTAAACTTGGTAACGGCCTTGGTACCCTCAGAAACAGCGTGCTTAGCCAATTCCCCAGGAAGCACCAATCTCACAGCAGTCTGGATTTCCCGAGAAGTAATCGTAGGTTTCTTGTTGTACCTGGCAAGCCTGGAGGCCTCCTGCGCCAATTTCTCAAAGATATCATTGATGAAGCTGTTCATGATGCCCATTGCCTTGCTCGAAATACCGATATCAGGATGAACCTGCTTCAGCACCTTGAAGATGTAGATCTTGTATGTCTCAATACTCTTCTTCGCTCGCTTCTTCTTCTTGTCTCCGGCAGCCGCGCCTTCCTTGGGAAGTTTCTTCCCAGCATTCGGCTTCTTCTCTGCCGGAGCCTTCTCTGCAGCGGGCTTTTTCTCTGCTGGCTTCTTCTCTGCCTTTGGTGCCATTTTTAGTAGAAAAAACGCGTGTGTTTTTGAAATTTCAAGCGGGTTCGGAAAATTGGGGGGTTTAGTTGTGAGATGAGAACGAAATGGGTGGAGAATTATATAGGAGGTTGAAATCGAGCGTGATTGGTGTATTTGGAGCGATGCAGATCGAGCATATGAGCCGTTCATTGGTTTCATTATCAACGGTGTAGATTTCAGCTTAAAAATTGATAATTTAAACTTTTTTGAAGGTTTTGCTTGCTTTTGGCGGTAGCTTGAAAGTGATGCACGTGGAATAAGCTATCGTGCACTGTTTTATGTTTCAATTTTGAGTTTTGAATTTATTTTGTGTTTTGAGTGTATATTTCGAAATTGCTGAAAATACATTCTTTTTGTCATTTTAAAAAACTATTTTTCAAAATATAAAAATGAAAAACGCGTTTACTTTAAAATTTTGAGAATATTTTTTTTATAATATTTTATTCAAGAAATTCGATTATTTAATAAATTTTAATAATTTAATGTTAATATAGTATTAAATAACATATAAATTTTAAAGTTGGTAAATCTTGAAATATTTTTTTTCCAGATATTGAAAACACGACCTAAATTAAATTTGACAAGTCTTTGTTTGTGTCCTTATACGTAACTTGTGACAAGAATTAGTTAGCATCAAGTCACAACCAAACCAAAAATAAGAGTTGGAGCAGAGCCTATACGCACATACTACGGCCCTGAAGCCTCAATCAATAAAACCAAACGGCTAACAATTTTTAACTCATCAAACCTAAAATATCAAAGGCTAGCCATCAAATACCCAACAAATATCCCAAAATAGGCCAAGATCAATACTAACAAGACAAAACAGGCAAGAGTAAAACATGTAGTATCCAATTTTTTTCAATCAGGAGTCGGAATAAACATAGCCATGCATGCAAGCAAGAGATCATAACATAAATCATATGAAACTGAATGTTTCACTTCCAATCCGTGAATGTGATTTAAGAATTCAATACTTGGTACCGAAAAACTCCACAAAATTGCATTTCTTCTAATAGAAAAAGGCAACAAAAAATAACTAGAGAAAATAACAAATAATATAAGAAACTTGGCTGTAAAGAAAATTCTGTATTCAGTTTCCAAATATGGAAAGCGTGTTATCCTAGAAACTCATTTCTTCTTGCCAGCCTTAGCAGCATCTCCAACTTTAGTCTGTACAAATAAATTAAAGAAATTAGTTGCAAAACAAAGGTAAAAATTACCGGAATATAATATGACAATATTACTAGTGAGCATACACTAAGGTTTGAACTTAAGTAAAAGAAGGCACAAATAAACTAGCAGATATCACGGCCCATGTTATCTTGCTCCCATTGCTTGGAATCCACCCTTCATAAGAAAACCCACCATAGCCTATGTATGGAACAAGTCAGCGCCATGCCTAAGCAAATGATTATCTCAAGTGGTTGACAAATACCACCAGCCAAGACCAGAACAAAGGTGGAAGATTAGACTTCTGCAAACCCACCCCCAATCCCCCCAAACCCCACACACACACCAAGAAGAGTAAAGAAAGCAGTTTAACTCATTTACTAAATTCATTAAATTGGTAGGAAAAAGAGAGTGACAAGAACACTGATTTACCTTTCTAAAAGAGCCAAGCTTCAAAGATATAATTCCGCTTTCAATCAATGCAAAGACCCTTGAATTCTCCAACTCAACAGCTCTTCCATATGACTATTTGAAACACAAAGGAGTTTATTCACTCAGCAAATCAATGTCATATGAGTAACCTAAATCTAAAATTACAGTAGTCAAGTAATGCTATGGTCATGGTAATGGCAACATAAATATAAGTGGAAAATTATAAAGCATCATTCATAGTTAACAGGCTGAGCATGGAGCAATGAAGATTAATAATAATATTACACAGTGAATACATGGAAGCTCTGAAGATTGGAAAAATGGAAATTAAGTCAAATTCTATTGAAGCTCGCAAAGGCTGATTTAATAACTTTAGTTTCATGGTCTCAAATCAAGGTTTATCCAGATCTGATAATCCCCTTCCACTTTATCAACGGTTTGAACATTAATAATGTGTTGCAAAAAATT
>CAIGRB010108368.1:93950-114346 GCA_903798255.1 Fraxinus quadrangulata
TATATTTTTGCTCTATTGTCAATTAGGTAATTATAATTCAATTTTGTTTAACTATACTTTAATATGATTTCAATAGGCAACTACAGTTTAATTTGATTTTCAATTAAAGTAGCTTCATCTAATTCTACTACCCAAGATTATGCAAAAATGACAGATTTGCATTGAAAGACACATTGAAACGTTATTAGCCCATATATGCTTAGACACAGGCCCAACTTCTATTTAAAGGGCCAATATTTTGTACTTTTCCTTTTGGTAAAAAATCACATTTAACATAATAATAATAATAATAATAATAATAATAATAATAAAGAGTTTTGAATAGTATTTTTAGGAGAATGTGTGGTTAAAAAATAAGAAAAAATTTCGGACTTGCGTTTTTAATATTTTATTGTATGAATTTGTGGTTGAAAATGATCTTGTAGTAAAAAGAATTTTAAAATAATGGGCAACGACACATTGTCTAATTTATTTGAGCTTAGTTTAATTGGGTCTATTTTTATCCAATTACCGGCTTAGAATAAGTTATAAGAGTTTTAGTTTATTATTAATTATAGTAGAATTAATTTATTTAAACAAGGACATCCACAAATATTCATGTTTGATTGTTGGTTAATTTGGTTGTGCACACTCATATAATTTCACTACTTTTTAAAAAAAAATAAAAAAAAAAATTTGAAAAACATTGGAGAAGGACAAAAGGTTTAAAGGTCGAATAAAAAATAATCGCAAAGAAATTCAAGAAGATCAATGCATATAGAATTTTGTAAAGTACTTTAAGAGAGCAATTCCTAAAACACCTATATATTTCATTATTCTACAAATTATTATTCTTGTCGATGCACAATTTAATTGAAATACAGTTCTTCCAATAGGTCCTTCGAATAAAAATAATATAAATTATTTTTAAAGTAAATGTGGGAAATCTGATTCCTCATTCAGTATGTTGGTTTGCGAACCTAATTTCTTTTGTTATCCATATATGAATGCAAATTACATCATGTTATTTTTTACAATTGCTATGAATAGTATATATGTACATGACAGTATATATTTATGCCTATTGCAGCTATTAATACAGTCAACGTATTTATAGTTTGTGAAGGGGATATGTTGGGACTTCTCGTGTCAATGGGCTGCAAATATGTGGATCTTGTTGATACGATAACCACAAAATTAAAGTTCTATAAGAGGAAAAATGGTGTTATCTTCGTTACGAGTTTATGTTAACATGTCCCCGACTACAAATAGTAACTCCTTTCTTTTTACATAGGCTAGAACGCGAAGATCCTCATGTTACTGCTTATGCACTATGTGTTGAGGTTAAAATTAATGACAGAAGTGCTATAATGAGCAAAAGTTGAGAACATTAAGTACAATTAAAATGGTGATAATAAAATAATAATAATAATAATAATAATAAGGTATGCCGATATAACACTCAATATTGCATATCTGTATACTATATGGCTAGACCTTTTAGTTAGCATATCAAAACTACACCTTCATACTAGTATATATACTATATCATAAATTGCTTTATATGTTTTCATGTTGTTTGGAATTTTAAAATAAATTTCTAAATCCTTTTCTACATACGTTTGGAAATTACTAATAAATTTGATAAGAGTATTAATCACACTATATAAGGTCCATTAAGTAGTTAAAATATATTTTAGATCACCAAGCTGATTGCATATGCGGAGTGAATTAGATTGAACTGAATAGAATTTTGAGGAAAAAAATAAAATAAATGTGCAAGATATTTGTCGATTATATTGCCACCGTCGAAATGGATCCAAGTAAGTCCAAACACTATGCATAACATCAAAAATCAAAATCATCAAATGATCTACACGTGCCTTTCATTCATTCTCACATTCATGTCTCCCACAAATACAAGAATTTATAAACAAATATATAATTTGAAGGATTAGACATGTCTTACGTTTGATAAGAAATTTGATATGGTATATTTCTTATCTAGAATTGGACATTTGCTAAGGTCTCAACACGGGCACCCCAAAAAAGCATGCAAATATCTCTCATTTTCTTTAAAACCCTATCAAGAACTTTGGATTCTAATATTATCAATATAACTCCAAAAACCCTAAAAAATTCCAGCAAGTCCATGCAGTGTTCAATGTGATTTGTTTCCCAAAGAACCCACCAGTTGTGAGGCCCCGTTTGAGAGCCATTAATTTCTTGTAATATATTATAGAATAGTAGATTAGAGAATAACGTGTAGTTAAAAAGTAAGAAAAATTTATTGGTTTGCGTGTAAAATATTTTACCCTTGTTTGACATCCATTTTTTCTCCTTTTTCATTTCAACCACACATTCTATCAATAAAATAATATTATACATAAACCCAAAAATTCTCCTTACTTTTAACAACACATTCTTTTATCAATCACTATTCCAAATCAAATTCTTCTTCAAAATGGGTGCCAAACACAACATTTATTGTGGAAACATGTGATGGAAAATGATACATAGCAAATAATTTAAAATTTTAAATATGGGCCAAGTATTCTTTGTGGTAGACCCACATTATGTAATTCCAAGAGTAAAGTGTGGGATTCAAGAAAAGGATATTTGGTTTCTTGGAAATGGAGTTTTGCTGCAAATTATATGAGAGAAATTGTTGTTAGTGAGACGAGAGGCATGCAGCTGAAGAAGGAAATCAGTGACAAATAACCTAATTTGACTCTTCATTGATTTCCAATCCCAATGCTTTTGTCCTAATTGTAATGGACATATGCATATACTAACCGACATCTACTTTAGTACATTTGTTTCCTGATTTATTCACACTTAATTGTTCATACTTGAGTCGATCGATTTAGTGTACGGTCAATCCACGAAAAGATGTCTCCCAACACGATCACTATCAATTATATCATAGTATCTTTCTTAATTATTGAAAACTTTTGTTGAATTAAAAGTTGGACAAATATTTGATTTTACTGATTTTTGGGAAGTGTTTTATAAACGATTTAATTACAAACAGATAGAAATTGATTGTGATTAATGGATAGCACTTGTAAATTTCTCAAAATGTAAGTGAGCCGTGTATAGGCTCAGATTAGGTCATCAAGGGACGGGAGAGTTTAGAAAAGAAAATTTATTGGCAATATATGCAAATGTGAGAAGATTTGTTGAATGTGAAGTGTGAACTTGAACCATCTTAAAGAAGCGAAAGATGTATACCTCAATCCATAGCTTCACTAATTTTTGTGCGATCTTTTCTTGTAAATATAATCAATTTTTTTATGGGTTTTCTAAATAGTTAATTTATTTGTTGATCTCATTTTATGCCCCTTTCTTTTTGATATGATATGAACTGTTACAATAGATGAGAATATTGTTCCCCAATAACAAGAGTGGGGAAAATATTTCAGTTTAACTTGTTTCGATTTCCACTTCATGTCTGACAAAGTCAAAAGTCAACTATGGACTTGAGGTTAAAGAGTTCAACAATAAATTAAAAGTAGTGAAATATCTCTCAATTTTTCTTCAGCAAATGGATCATAAGATAAACCTTAACTTTTATTTTCTTTCAAATATTTTAGAAGCAATTCTGTTTTAAGTCAAACTAATAATTATATATATATCAATATCGAACTATTTATTATAAATCACTACGAAAAATATTTACTGTAATAATTAAATTACACGATAACAAGAAGTTGTAATTTACACACTAGTGGAACTTGAATTTTGGATTACGTCAAAATAAACACTTATCTCAAATTTTACCGCTTCCTTGCTATAGTAATACGTGTGATATAGAAGTGTCAAGAAATCAATGAATGCACATTTGCAAATTCGTCAAATCGAGACTACATCGATGATTAAAGTAAATTCCAATGTTTTATAAATTTAATAAAAATCAAGCGAAGCACAAATTTTTGGTCGCTTTTATAAAATTTATTCACCAATTTTTAATTAAAATTGCTTCATATCCTTAAGTTCAAACAAAATATAAACTAGGTCCTACTCGGATAGAATATTATGTTTAAACAAATAAATTGTTAAGATAGAATTATGTGTTGCATAATTTGCATTGCATTAACATGTCAAGACTAGCAATTTTAATGGTAGTCCATTATCGTTCTTTTATACTGTTGGCTATATATTAGGATATTGGACTTCTCAAACTTTCGAGTAGAGTAGAAATGACTCCTTAACCTACAACCATGACGTTTTGATTTCTTATAGTTACGAAATTAGATCCCCAAGCGACATAAACCGATAATGTAAAAGTGGAAATCACATGTGACTTTTATGTAAACTAAAGTCGAAGGACAAAACCAACAAACCACTTAATACATTTCCTCAATTTTAATGTTGTCACATGGAGATCCAATCTCGTAACATTAAATACGTTACAGAATCAGAACATCACTTTTGAGAGTTGGGAAGTCCAAACTAATTTTTTTTTTAAAAACGCAGAGAACTGAAAATATGGATGCACCCAAGAAAATGTCAACGTTGTGGGTAGAATTAAAATAATAATTGAAGTAAGATATTTCATGCTAAAATTGCCGGCTGGCTTAAAACAATTAATGAGTGCAAATATCAACATCCAAAGCAGCTCAGCAGAACGTGACACACTCAATTTTCGCAAGAGTAAGACAAGGACCTTGTTTGGCTCCTGCCCAAATTCTCGTGCCTTTCCAATTTTAGGATATTTCAAATAAGCTCTTGCTCTCAGTCAATACCGTACGAAATCTTCTCAACTCAAAATATGCTAAAATTATTTATAGTTGGTATTTTTGGAAGGCCTAATAATATGATTTTGATTATCAGCATTAGTTTGGCACCAATTAAATTATAATTTATTTTTATCTATCTTCTTATCAACTACACCAGGGCGGACATGGAGTCCAGCCTAGCCCAACCCCATAAACAAATTTATTTGTTGAAACTGGAAGACTTAACCCAAATTCTTAGTAAAAAATAAAAAGGAAAAACTTCACAATTCAGGTGTATGGTTTACATCAATTCAAAAGTCAGGTAGATAGTTTAACAATTCAAAACTCAGGTATTAGGTAATTAATTAAAAATATTTATTAATTAGGTCACAATTATATAATTAATGGTAACAAATACATAATTATAGGTCACAATTTATTTATTGCTCACATATTATCAAATTAATTAGTCACATATGATTTCGAGGTCATATATTCAAAAATTTATAGGTCACGATTAATTTCATTGGTATATTTTCAAATTTGTTGATCACTGATTATTTTGCAGTCACACGTTGTCAAATTTTTTGGTCACAGATAACCAAATATTTGGTCACATATCACGGCACTTCAGCCACTTTTGACCACCATCACCCTGCCGCCGCCATCACCACCATGGCCACCAACATCACCACCAACAAACTCACCATCACTGCATCCAACCATACACTATCACCACCACCAATAAAATTTGAACCCACCACACACCACATTTGCACCGCCACAATTGGCAAACACCACTGCACCACGCAATGATTAAAGATCTGAGCGAGCGAGCGCACAATTCGTTGCAGCGACGCTCGGATCTAAGCATTGTCACAACGTGCATTTCATTGTCATCAGGCAAATAAGGTAGATAGTCTGGTGAGCGTAGCAGATTTGTACTGTTGCGCGCGCGACGTCGGACTACTGCTTCTCCATCATTTCTCTCTCTAAAACTCTTGCTTTTCGCCTTTCTCTCTCTCCATATGGTTGTCGGCGCTGCAACCCCCACACATTGATGGGCGACGACAGCTGCCTCTACTACCCATTGGCAATAGCGACGATGATGCACCGCGAGAGTCGTCGTTGTAGCCACGAAGAAAATGAGAGAAGATGGGAGAAGAGGAGAAGTGCAGCGCTTAGAGAGAGAGAGAGAGAAGAGAAGAGAGGAGGTGGAAAGAAAATGACGAAGGGAAATGGTTAAGGTTTGAAATTAAATTGGATGTAGATAATTATATTCATACATGATTTTTGAATAATGAAACTTGGTCCTTGATTTTTGAATTTCAATCTCCAAACACTTGGAATTATGTAATTTCCTCAAATAAAAAAGAAAATTTTTTTTAGCCCAACCAAAAAATTAATTTTAGCTTAACTAACTTTATTCCCAACTCAAGCTCAACGTTCAATTATTCAAATTTAGTTTAAAACTCTACAACAATTACATATTTATTTTATTTATATTCATGATATATAAATAACCCGTTACCAAAGTAGGCATTTTATTTCGCACACACATATATAACTAATTTTAAAGAGTTCACTTATAATCAAATTAGTTTATTATATAACAATAATTTTTATTGATTAAAGATAAATGACATATTTGAACAGTATGAAATGCCACATGTTTGACTAAGCTTAAAAGTAATTAAATTTTTTCTAATGCATTTTTTCATATATTGCTTCTTTATACTAGTGAGTTAAGAATTTATTTATTTCGATCATGAAATGGATATTATTATCAAAATAAATAGTATGTTCTATATTTAATTTTATTAGTTAAAAATATATTTGTTAGAACTTTGTTATTAGTGTCCCAAAATATACTCTGACTCACATTATTATGAATGTTATGAATTTAAATATTTAAACTAAATCTCGAGTTGTATAGAACATTTTTTATGGTATGAGTTCATTGAAAAAAAAATTAAATTTCAGCCCACCTTATCGTATCATTCTGACTTCACCCCTGAACTACACGTTTTTCAATTAAATAATATTACACTTAAACTTAAATTTCTTCATTTATTTTAGGGTCTGTTTGTCTCCCACTATTGAGAGAAAAATAGAGTAATAAATAGTATTTTTTGGAGAATGCATGGTTAAAAAGTAAAGTAACTTTATAAGTTTATGTGTATAATATTTTATTGGGTGAATGTGTGGTGGAGAATCTTACTGTAGCAAACTATTTTTTGGAATAATGGTAGACAAACGAGGGCTTAATCCACACAATCTCCAAAATTTATTATTTCAAATCAAATTCTCATTATAATGAGAAAATAATCGGGGGACAAATGGGCGCACAACTACAATGTTGTTTATAATTCATTACATATTCTCACGTGTTATTTAAAGATGTTAATTCCTAATTATATATTTATTGATTGGTTGTGAGTCACACATCCATAGAAAAAATTCAAAATATAATTCTACATTTGTTCGTTGATTAACTCCAACGTTATTTATTGTTGACTGGATTTTCTTGCGCAGAATTACGAGTATAGGTTTTCAAATGATCATTGATTCTAGTGTGAAGAAATATTTAAAGAACTTGTGTACATTGTTTTACTTCAAATCACAGTAAGAGAAAAAACATTTCTGTAGGGATTCACCTTACTAATGGTGATTTGAGTAAGAATTGTACTGGATAACTATTCAACAGAATATACTTTCTTCGAATAAAAAAAAAGAAGCTATATTTTCTTTATAGCATAATATTTACAAAGAATGCGAAGAAATTAGCCGGTGTTCCTCTATGAACCTACTGTGCATGTATCTACGACGAAAGCATTTATAGAATAGAGCGAAAAAAGGCTTTTGGAAAATTCTATCGAGGTCAGGAATTGGTCTATGCAAATGGTAAGCACTCGTCGTTTGGTTCTTGGTTGTTTTGTTCCGAGTTCTAGCTATGTAACTAAATTTTAGTTATATCAACTATTAATTTTGAAAGTGAAACGAATAAAATTACACTATAGTTGACACTTAAATTTTTTTTTTTCCGGATGAACTATTTGATTTGAGATAGAGTTGCATGTCATTTAAATATTATTTTCAATACACCGCTCAAGTGTAAAAGGATTCATTTCTTTCTCATCAAAGCTTAACATGAGATTTTAAGTCCACGTGTTCATGTTATGTACCATATCGAACCATTTAGTTCAAAAAGTTAATCAATTGGATATGATCAAATACACCGCATTTAAATAGTCTTCAACAATATTTTATTTTGGGTATAGTTTGGTCTCAAAATGATTATAAAAGAAGTTCAAATTTATTTTTAGTAGGTTATAAAGTCATTTTTTGAATTGCTTTTCCTTATATTTATCCAAAAATATAAATTGATTATCTTAAAACTACTTATCACCTATCAACCTTTTTAAAAAAATTGCGGTGTGTCCCTAACTTTTTCGCAAAAAGTGAAAATAGATCCCTAATATTTTTTTAACTCAAACATCCAAACCTTTGAAAAAATGAACAGCTCAAGAACCTTTAAACAATAACCTTCCAAACGTCATTAAAATGAGGCATGTGTAATGCACGTGTCAAAGTTTCACAAGATCAAAAAGAGTAATATATGATTATGATTAAAATAATTAAAAATCAAAGAATAGACAAAAATGAAAGAGAAAACAATTGAAGAAGTCATCTTCCCCAACACACACCCATCCCACTCCACCCTATCAAACCAAAACTTATTACTAAAAATCAAAGAATAGACAAGAATGAAAGAGAAAACAATTGAAAAGTCATCTTCCCCGACACACACCCATCCCACTCCACCCTATCAAACCAAAACTTATTACTACCACCATCCCCATCCCTACAACATGTTGTAGTCACCCACCAACAACTAGTCACCAATAGTCTTCGCCAATTCCACATCCACGATTAGTCGATTGCTCAATTTACACATGTAATTTACTCATGAATTCTTTAATCTTTGATCGCAAGAAAGTTCAAAACACGTGATGAGGCGATGGATGGTAGAGAAGCTAAGTGATTTGGAGGCATTTTCCTAGGTTTCGCAAATCGATCCCCATAGTTTGGGAATAGCCAAGGGAAGAAATTCCCCATCGCTCTGAGGGGAAGTTGGAGGGCAGGGAGAGGTTTTCTAGTGTAGGAAAGTGGTCAAAATTTTTTTTTAGAAGATTATTGTTCAAAGGTCATTGTGCTGCATATTTTTCCGAAGGTTTGGAATAGCAGTGTAAAAAAAAAAAAGGTTAGAGACCCATTTGCACTTTTTTGAAGGTTAAGAACCCGAGTGCAATTCTCTGATTTTTCAAAAAAATGGAAAAACCACAACTCGAGGAGTAGATAACCCCCTACTTTTGTCAAGAATTCGCGATGGTCCAACAAAAATGTGGAAAATGAAAATAATATAAATTAATTAAAAATAAAAAAAATAGTCAATTAATTAAAAGAAAACCAAATTATTACATTATTTCGTAAGAAAAGAACTGCCTCCTCCTTTCTCTCCATTATAAATGTCCATCTACCCCTTTCATCTCTCCTTCTCTCCCCTCTGAAACCATTTTTGTTCTTCGTATTTGCTCTCTCTCAAAAACCTATGTATCTATATCCGTGAAAATTGAAGTATTTTTTTTTTCGCTTTATTTTGTATTATTACACTGCAATCGAAGAGAACACAGCTTCGGAGGTACGTTTTCTTTGGTCTATAATCATCAATTCCAATATGTATTGATTTTTTGACCTCAGTTGTCTCCTTTGATACTAATGTTAATCTTCTATATTTATGCTTTTTGGATCTTCATTTCCTTAAATTCTCCGTTAGAATTTCATCCCTCTTTTTAGATATCGATTGGTTTGTTATTTTGATGGAAAATGAAAATATTTGCATGTTTAATCTGTTCAGGTGATATTGTATATTGGGGAAGAGATTTCAATCGGTTAAAATGAACTATATTCGGAGACATTTGGATTCCAAAATAGGGTCCCTAGGACTAGGGTTAGGTTTGTTTTCTGAGTATAGGAAATGGATTTCTGTGTGACAATTTATAGGCTTTCGATATGTTATGCAGGGTGAAAGAATATGGGTCTATTGGGTGAAATTTGAATACTAGGGTATCTTTTAGTTGCGAATGAGTGTGGTGGCAGAAGTGGTAGGTTAAGGGTCAATCAGGTATGGCTGATATTCCACAACAAGTGCAACAGAAATCCGAGAGCACAGCCACTGATGCTCGCTCTGAGTTTGAGAGGGGCTTGGAGGAGTTCATGCGTGGGCGTTATGATGAATGCATGTCCTTCAGTTCGTGCAGCTCTCCACGCACTACTACTACTACTGAAGATGAGGAGGATGAGGGCGAACAGCTTGTGCGGAGGAGGAGGAGGTCGAATCTTGAGAGTGATGATTTGGCAGAGTCTTCTGCTGCCAGGAGGCGTCAATCGAGGATCTTGAGTAGGTGGGCTGCTCGTCAGGCAGAGGAGATGATCACCACTATTGAAAGGAGAAACCGCGAATCAGAGTTGATGGCACTTGCAGGCTTGCACACAGTCTCCATGCTCGATTCTTCATTCTTGAGGGAGTCACAGTCCCCAACTTCGAGGCGCCAAGGGAATGTTGAGAGGCTAAGTACCCGGGACTCCTCTATTTTGCAGATGTGGAGGGAGTTGGAGGATGAGCATGCATTGAGTCGTGCCCAGGAGAGGGTAAGGGAGAGGTTGAGGCAGCGGAGGAGCGTGGATTCCAATACAAATATATCCAGTACAAATATGTCAGGAAGTAGAGAGAGTAATAATCAGGTAAGTCTGGAAGGTGCTAGTGAGAACGAGCATGAATTTGCAACTTGGTCCCATGATCAGTTGGGCCCACAGAATGAGAATAGGGATCCTGACAATTCTAGTCGGGAACAATCACCTGATCTAGGGGATGTTGAGAGGGAGAGGGTGAGGCATGTTGTTCGGGGATGGATGGAGAGTGGCATTAGTGACCCGTCATCTAATGTTATGCAGGGGAATGGAAGTCCTGGAGCTGAATGGTTGGGGGAAACTGAGCGTGAAAGGGTAAGGATTGCAAGAGAGTGGATGCAAATGACAAGTCAACAAAGAGGATCTCGTAGTGGACGCAGGGAAGAACATAGTAGTGGACTTGGTGCTCAAGTTGACCGTGTCCATGAAGGGTCTGTTGTTGCCCACAGGGTAGGTCAGCCAGAGCATACTCGCACAGACATGTTGAGGTTGCGCGGAAGACAAGCCTTGCTTGATTTGCTTGTCAGGATAGGGAGGGAAAGGCAGGGGGAACTTCAGGGCCTGTTGGAACATCGTGCTGTTACTGACTTTGCACATCGCAGTCGCATTCAGGTGACATCATCCTGTTCTGGTTTCACTTAATTTTGTTTCATATAAACTGTATCATTCCAATGTTTAAAGAAGCGCTGATCATGTGCTCGATTTGTCTTTGATCATAGTTGTACAGTATTCAAATATAATCTTTAACTTTTGTTGTTGCAAGTATGCTCAAGGTTTACTTCTATTTGTCAAATTCAGAACTTAAGTTATATATTTTATACAAGTCAGCACTGTGTTGGAAAGTGATTTCTTAATTGCCCCCATAGGCCTTAACTACTACGAGTTGCTCAGCATATTAGGGTGTGGAGGCGCTAATGAATTTTTTGGTGGGTTGTCTCCTTTACAAGTGTTATGGGTTTCAGTTCAACCTTCTTGTTCTTGTTGTCATTTTTGGTTTCATTTAGATAAATCTCTGCTGTGGTTCTAATATCTTACTCGAGACTTCAGTACTTCGATTTTATTTCTAGTTTATAGGTTGAACCGTTGAAGTACCTATCAGACAAGGTTGGAAGCACCCATAGGCTCTTTTTAGCTGTTTTTTCAATGATTCTTCTTTATTCATCGACAGTGCATTGAGTCCACTGATTCTTCTTTATATATATAAAAACGTATGTTTCTTCCTGATCTTCCTTTGGTGGAAATGCTTTTAAAATTGATAAATATCTCACTCTGCAATTAGAACTTTACACTTGTTCAATATCAAGTATCAAACTGTAAGTTCATGTAAAGACTTGTAAATTACTGTGATTTATTGGCCCCTTACTTTAAGTTAATTTATGCCTACCCTTAATGCACAAAGTTCATATTTGAAGAGTAATTGTGAGTTGATTTTTATTTCAAGTAGTCCCTTTGTTTTACAATAACGTAAGAGTTCCCTAGTTGCTTCATCTTTTTTGTATCTTGTGCATCAGAGTTCCGTTTATATTGATTCATCATTTATCTCGGAAAATGTTTCTTTGAGCTTCTGGAGTAGTTCACTTGAATTTGTAATTATAATCTCCTATTCTTGTTTCAATTTTCAGTCATTACTTAGAGGCAGATTCTTAAGAAACGAAAGGCCCGATGAGGAAGAGCGACCGCCTTCAAGGGCAGCTAGTGAGTTAAATCAGTTAAGGCAGCGACACACAGTCTCAGGTCTGAGGTATGGGCACTTATGCAAGCCATACGCTGGAACCTTCTCACTTCTTTAAAATTTTGTTCTTCCTTTATTTTAACTTCTTTTGCTCATGCTGGTTTTTGTGTATGTTTTTCCGTTCTCATGCTTGGACTAGTTGATGAAATGAGAACACTATATTCTAGATTTGAGTGAAAAACCTTTCCAGTATCTTAGTGTTAATAGGTATCAAATGATGTTATATCAACTTTCCAAAAATAATGATGGAAGTTGTAGTGACACGTAAGATGTGGAAATCAAGAAATAAACATGATGTTTGATGTTTAATTCATTAAGCTGGAAATGTATTCAGCCATTGATGTGAACACATTCTTGGTTATGTGATATTGGTGGACAACAGTAGCTTGCTCTAATTTTCAAGCTCATCTAAGATTCTAATGCAGTATAGGTTTGCTCATTTTTAACAGAGATGAATAAAGAATTGATGCGTTTGTAGGATCGATGGAAACGGTATAAAAATAAGAACTATGATGCTCACACTCTTCTAATTGGATGACGTTCTTGTATTGACACAACATGACATAAGTATATGGGTATGGATCCCATGTTGGATTCTTCAATTTAGAAGTGTACAAGATAGAAACATGGAAGGAAGATTGCCGTGGGAGGAAGTAGAAGTTGCAGTGGGCCCATGGTTGGTAAAGCAATAAAATTGATTATGAGGCATAAAACCAGGCCCATTTAATGCTACACTCCCTAAAAAATACATATAAAATTATTAGATAGCATTCTAAAAAAAAATCATGTTTGAAAGACACCCATTTGTGCATGTCCAAATTTTGGATCCTTATTAGACATCCTTGTATCTTAAGTTTTTGAAGAAAAATGATTTGATTCTAGATGTATACACATACGCATACCCATACCCAATTCTGAGCAACATAGAATAAGAGTGGAGGACAGGGAAAGAGAGAGAAAGGGAAGGAGAAAAAGGAGATTTACAGTTTGAAGAGAGTTTCAAGGAGAAAAGCCATTTTGCTTTTTCTTCAAAAATACTTGAAAATTTATTTTGAATGAAAATTTTAAACCTAATAATAATGAGTTAATTCCTTTTTGTGTTTGACTGGCATGAATCAAGGTTGCATGAATGCTCAAATATCTTTGTCACAATTGTGTTTAGAGTTTTTATGTACTACACATGCTGATTGATCTTGATAAAAGTCCACTGACGGGCCTTTTCAAAATTTCCTGGTATCATTAGTTATCTCTGCTTTTCCCCGGGGGGGGGGGGTGGTATCCTCTTTGGTACTTTGTAAGCATTTTACATGTAACTTTCTCTTCTACTTGAGAGCTTGTCCTTATTGTGCACCTTATGATTTATTTTAGTAATGAAAGTCCATGATACTAACTTACCACTGTAATCCGATATGTCTGGTCATTTTTCTATACAATATGTTGGAGGAAATTTTTGTAATTTTTATTTGATTGCATGCTCATAAATTTCATTCAGGGAAGGGTTCCACTTCAGATTCGAAAACATTGTTCGTGGCCAAGTAAGCAGTCATCCTGAAACTTCATCTAACAATTACAACTGTGATTCTAGAACTGATCAGACTGATACAAATTCTTCACAGGAAGTTCAACATGAGAATAATGACCAATCTCAATCTAGACATCAGGAAAGTGATGTTAACCCATTGCCGGATCGTATGGAAAATTTGGATAGCAGCACAGCTGTTCAAAGTACAGTTCAACAAGCTATTGCAGGTCAAGGAAGCAACTGGCAGGAACAGATTACTGAAGATGAGAGAGAAAACGTGCAAGAATCAACCTATAACGAGTCTAATGGATGGAGAGATGGCACTTTGCAAGACACTGATAGGAACTGGCAGGAAAATCCCGTACCTAATTGGAACTTGGAAGCATCAGTAAATGAAGGTGGAGGTCAAAGTCTGCTGGAAGAAGTCCACGAGGGTTGGCGTGATAATGGCTCTCGAGAAGCTATAGACAATTGGTCAGAAGGGCCTTCAGACGTTCGAAGAAGGCGGGACTCTCTACCACATAGAAGAGGCACCAGGTTCCACCCTCATGATGATAACGTGTACAGCATGGAACTCAGGGAGCTTCTTAGCAGGTTATTGTCTCACACTGTTATGTGCTCAAGCTGTATAGTTTTTTTGGGCTTATCTTCAACTTGGCCCATATTTGGATAATATTTATAATCGGTCAAATCACTTTTTATTCATACATGTCATGGGACCCACAAGTACTAATCTGCCACTCATTGCTATCTATTTATAATTTAAACTGTTTATAAGCCCTTCCCAAACATGCTTTTCCTTTTCATTGTAGGAGGAGTGTCTCTAATCTTCTCCGTAGTGGTTTCCGTGAGAACCTAGACCAGTTGATTCAATCATATGTAGAAAGGCAAGGCAGGTCTCCTATTGACTGGGATCTGCACAGGAACTTGCCTCTTCCAGCATCCCCAGAGAGGGATCAGGACCAACATAATGAGGAGCAGAATGAGGATCAGCATGATGCTATTGGTAGACCTTCATTGGTATTACCATCCCCTCCAGTACCACCATCTCAACCGCTTTGGCATCAGGATTTACACCACTCCAGTTGGTCTCGTCACCATCGATCTGAACTCGTGAGTTGATTTTTTCTTGTCTCTCTTTTCAAGAATGTGAAGCGCATATAAATTGTTATGTTGATTTGACAATGATATGATATGTCGTTTCCTCAAGAAATCAAGGATATTATTATTTCACAGTTGTTCTTTGCTCGATTAAGACTTTGAATGTCATGGTTGGTTATGTGAGAGTGGCCAAACAGTTGAGGCCTGATTAGGTTATGGTCCTCGAAAATTTTATTTTGATGATATAGGAATTATACAATGCCCAGGTTTTAATGAATATCTATTCTTTTGTGTACTATATGAAGGGAAGATTTTTGGTCTGTAACTAGTAAAATAACCTTCTCATGATTTTTGGTATCGTTCTGAAATTGGATTGATGAACTTAAGCAATGAAATTTGTCATTCGTCATCTCTTGTGCGAAAATTGGCGACAATTTGTCCAGAAGCTACTCAACTTGGTTCTTGCACTTGGGGTATGTTTGAGCCACATTATTTTGGAAGAATGTATTTTGGAATAATATATTGATGGAGAATGTGTGGTTGAAAAAGGAAGGAAAAATTATTGATGTGATGAAAAATATTATTTTATTGAAGAATGTGCGATTGAAAATGAGTAGAAGAATGATAATGAAAATTTTAATGTGGCTCAAACATGGAGAAAATATTTGTTTGCCTCCCAGTTTCTATAAGATTTTGTTGTTCCAAAACCTATCCCTTTTTGGCTCATATTAAAATTATTGATGTGATGAAAAATATTATTTTATTGAAGAATGTGCGATTGAAAATGAGTAGAAGAATGATAATGAAAATTTTAATGTGGCTCAAACAGGGGCTTAATATCTGTGTTTATAACTAAAATCTCATGTTGCTTGAGCATAGTGGGTCAAAAAATATGCTCGAGTCAAGCCATACAGTTAGTGAGGTCAATTAGTGTGACTGTCCTTTTAAAATTGTGCTAAGCTGTGGTTCTTCCAGCTTTGGAATCATGTGATTTTTCAATACTAAGACTTACAATCTGACTAGTTTAGTCTTCAATATAAGTAGAACTGAGGTTCAGCTTGGAGTCTCAATGGATCGTTCCAAATTATTTGAAGCCATTCATCCCATTATATGCAGAACTGTTGAGGAGTATGATTATGCAATTTGACATTTGAACTGAATCCTTGCTTCCTAATTATGGGCAGGAGTGGGAGATGATTAATGATCTGAGATCAGATGTCGCAAAACTTCAGCAAGGTATGAACCACATGCAGAGGATGTTAGAAGCTTGCATGGACATGCAACTGGAGTTGCAACGGTCAGTCCGACAGGAAGTCTCAGCCGCTCTTAATCGATCAACTGGTGGACAAGGTTGGTTTATAATCTTGATGCTATGAACCTGAGTTTCTACCTATTCAAGCCCCATGAAAGCGTTTTTGCCTTTATCATTAGCTCATGTAGCCATTTCTGGTGTTACTCACCTCACCTTTCAACGGCTCCTAGATAAGCAGAATGCTGCTTCCGTCCTTTGATTACTTTGAATTTTCTGTTGGCGCTCTATCTTATATATTGTTTGCTCTAATTGTTTTTATTAATGCATGTGCATACATTCAGGGATAGCAGAGACTTCAGAGGATGGGTCTAAATGGGGTCAGGTTAGAAAGGGTACCTGCTGTGTTTGTTGTGATAACCACATCGATTCTTTATTGTACAGGTATGGTAACTTATTCTATTATGCAAAATTATACGCACTACTATTTTGCACACAACTCTATTACACTCCCATTAAGACACTAGACAAATATACCAGTTTGAAGTCATCTAAAACCTTTTTGAAGCCAAATGTGCTCATTTCAATGTCATGTTGACAATTTTTTTTGTAAAATGAACCTCCTTTAAGAGTACCGTTCTTGGCTTAATGGGAGTCCACCGGTGGTGAAAAAGGTCTTATATGAACATTCTATGTCAAATTGACATCATATGGAGAGTTGCACACTATTTTGTCACAACAGTTGTTTTTGAGTTTGGGATAAATTTTATTTTCTCTGATCTGCAGATGTGGGCACATGTGCACTTGTTCTAAATGTGCAAACGAGTTGGTTCGCAGAGGTGGGAAGTGTCCATTGTGTCGTGCACCCATTGTTGAGGTGATTAGAGCTTACTCCATACTGTAAAAAGAAACCATAGAGAATAAAATACGCTAACGGTTGATAAGATGCGTTGAAGCTCAATCTTATCTGTAGTGTTTAGTCAGCCACTGTTATTCGGATTATATTTGGAAAGCTTTGCACTGTATTAATGGAACCACAAATACTATTTAACTGCTTCCTCATTCATTCGTAAATAATATTTCAATTCTTTCCCGGCGAAAAATAGCAAGATTTGTCAGTGTCACGGTGGAAATTGTTGGAATCTCTTCAATCTAATGAATGTACATATTAAAAATATTTACCTTCGAAGAAAAATAATTATTCATGCATGACGACCACAGCTTGTAATCTACAAACTTTTTGTGCCAAACGTGCATTTGAGATACAAATATTCTTATGCTCAAAAAATATCTTTAGCACTCGATTTCTTTGGTATCTTTTTGATCGGATTCAATTCTTCGATGAAAACTTGAGGGTTACTTGTACAATCGACAATTGGGTGGGTTAAAATTGTGCCGTCTCTAAAAGTTGTGTGGCTCATCAGTCATCAATATATGCAATTTGGATTCTCAAAATTTAAGACATTTGTTTTAGGTACAATGCAGTAAGAAAAAGGAAAAAGAAATATATTTTAGATGCACACAGAACATGTGATGTTCAGACGTTTGACATCAAACATAATTTTATTTAGTATGGGCACACACTCTCTCCCTCTCTACTTATAATCGAACCTAATTAAGAAGGTTTTAATTAAGTTAAGCAGCAGCCGCCTCAGCCTTCATTTCATCTTTAATGGCTATTGCTAACAGATCGTAGGCTTGAGTCCATGCACCATTCATTTCTTCACTCCATTTATCCCCCATTGCCTCCTTAACTGTTCTCAGCAAAGCCTCTTTCACAACCTATTGTAAGTGTTATGCAATACACGAAAATGAATTAATTGATACTACTGAGAAAAGATTATACTTATTTTGAAAAGAAAAATTGATAGCTCGAAGTGAGGATCGATGACTCCTTTTTGAAGATGGACGACTCCCAGCCATTTGAGAGTAGTATTGGCGACCACCACTTTGCCCTTCTCGCGAAGCTGAATAGCTGATTCACTTCTTGATATATACATTCCCCAAAAAGTTAATTTACTCTTAGAAATAAGTTGTTACTCGAAAAAGTATTCGGCGAATTCATCTTAAAATCGAATGACAGCAAGTTCATTGCATAATTGATCTTTATATTGGTTCTCAAGTTTTTTGGTAACGGAATGTATTTCAATTAATCAAAGTTGAAATATCTTTTAAGCTCGATAAAACTTTACAATAAGCAAATATGCAATAATTTTATTTGACCAAGTTGAATTATATACATGCAAATCAACACATTCCGCATAAATGATGCATTGGTGGCGTAATTCACTTTCTATGTCTCGTCGTATCATAGAGGTGATTAGATACACGCACAACACTTGCTTTAACTTGACAAGGCAAATTTAAATTGCTCGTTGGAGTGTAATGAGTTCTGATACACTTGAGTTTTATTTTAAAAGGTCAATCTTATTAACAGGAGTAGTTCAAGCCCTTATATGTTGGTTTATATTTTCATCTTTATTCGATGTTCGATTTATCCCTTAACACTACAATAACAACGTACTATTTAAAGTTTGACGGTAAATATAACTAAAAATTACGAATCTATTGTCCAACAAAGATTTGTATTACTTTGCTATTATTGTTTGTACGCCTAACAAATTTCTCAAGTCTTTTCAGAAAAGATTGGATTGGATGTGACCTTTTTCACTCACTCGACCCACAACTTCCATGGATCGAGCGGGGGAGTTCATCTATAATTATAACATATATAATTCTCACATGGATTCCGAAATTCAATCAATAAGCAATTAATTACCATCTTGAAAACCTTAACAGCATGAGCCTTGAGTTTAGGATTGTTGTGGGGGATTTCATCTGTGTTTTGCAGAAATGAGAACATGTTCTTTGCTGCCGGGGCAATCTCCAGAATCCTGCATTCCATTCCATTATAAATAACAAATAATATGGCCATTCCTTTGTCATCTCTTTCTCTGTATATACTTACAATGTGAAGGAACGAAGGCTGAGCTCAGGAACGTTTTGCTTCATCACCTCCCATGACTCCTTCACTAAACTTTCTTGGCTCTCACTGAAACCCATCTTTCACTAATTGTGATCAAATTTGTATTCAATGTAACTAACTGTGATCAATTGTAACTGTTTGTGACCAAATCAGTCTTAATTGTGATCGGTTGTGACCAATTTTGTGTTACTTGTGACCAATTGTGATTTGATCATATACGGTCACAATTAACACAGAATTGATCACAATCATCACAATAAACACATATTTGGTCACGTCACCACAAACAAATTCGCTTACACCACGAACAAGTACCACAATCCACCACTAGTCATTACCACCACCACCACCTTCAATTCAAATTTATGACCAACACCATCAAGAAAATCAGGAAGATCAACTTCGATCAAATATAGACAAAATGTGGTGGCATACAATTACAGAATGTGCTACGAAGTATTGCAGTAACTTAATACACTGAAGGCAAAGTATTATAACTACAATTATAAACGAAGTATTGCAATAACTCAACACCATTGAAACAAAAAAAAAAGACGGAAACTGTTTACAAATTTTTGAATACAATTGATTCATCCAAAAAGTTACAACAACATAACACCAGAAAGTAACTACTATTATTTTATCAAAAATACAAAAAGAAGAAGAAAAATCACGTCAACGGCAATAGGAAGTTCAAATTTTTGTCCAATCGAAATCTCATTGCACAATTCATCCGTGTTGCCACAAAGCGGGGCTGAGGCCACTAAAATCAATCTTTATCATTTTCCCTAAAAATCAATCAAGGTATCCCAACAAAAAATGCAACCAAATTCCGGCGAACTCTGGCCAAATATAGGTACCATTGAAAAGCCCTTAACTTCCTCTTTAATTCCCACCAACATCCACAATTATCATCCAAGAATGTGAGAGAAATTAACAATCAAAATTAATTGCCGGAAAATGCCAAAACTGCTGGAATCACACATTCCGGCCACCACCACGATCTTGGTCCTCCTCCGACCGATTGTCCACAACCAGACGACCCCAACCATGGCTATAATTTATCCCAAATAGACTTCCATAAATCTGAATTGGCCACAGAAATTCTCATAGTCGCGAACTCGCAACGACATGTTTGAAAAATGCTGATTTGTTGCCGACTGGTTGACCCACTGTTGAGGACCACCTGGGTCGTCTTCCCCACCTCATGGAGTACCTAGCCTAGCAATAGGTTAACTCCAATTTACAGCCCAACGATCTAAATTTGGTCCAGAAAATCACGCAAGAACGAGGAGGAGAGAAGCCGCCGCCAGATCCGCCACCATCACCATCACCGCGACCAACCACCCATCACA
>CAIGRB010108372.1:0-16276 GCA_903798255.1 Fraxinus quadrangulata
ACTGAATTTTATTTCATTTTATTCGTTGTTGCATTAAGTTATGTTGAATTCGCCCTTTATTGAAGCAATTTTGTGGTCGTGCCCGACTCCTTTACCAAGTGAGAATTGCTTGTCTCCTCTCAAGTGGATAAATTTCTTTATTGTTGAAATAAACACTAATGTGACATACTTGTTACATCAGACATGATTTAATTGGAGAAATAATAAATTTAGATATCGGATGTTTTTCTAATTTTATTGTTATTCTAATTATTTTAGAGCAATAAATAAATAAGAGAACACATATGGTTGGACTTCAAAAAAAAAAAAAAAAAGAGAAAATTACCTAAAACCTTTTTTTTCAAGATTATAATTCAAAAATAAGAGGATAAAGTTTACAGCGATGATGAATTGGGCGACGTTGTGTCAATTAATGTCGGCGACGGTTCACAGTGCGGCGGTAGTTCATCGTCGTTGTATTGTCAGTTCGTGCGCGGCTGTTCATCTTCGCTGCGCACGGTGCGATCCATTAATCCTCTTTTTAAAAAAAAAATTTGATGCGGTGGTTGGGTGCGATGGTGCTTAGTGGTGGTTGGGTTCGGTTGAGGTTAGGCGTGGTGGTGTGCGGTGTTATGTCCGGTGGTTGGGTGCGTTGGTGTGTAGTGGGTGCTGTGTGTGGTGTGGTGGTAACAGTGGTGTGTACGGTGTGTAGTGGGTGCTGTGCAGTGGTGTGGGGTGTTATGGTGGTGACTGGTGTTATATGCGGTTGTACAGTATGCTGGTTGCAGCTACGAGCATTGGATCTTCGTCGTGGTTGTTTGTAACCAATTTTGTGTTGATTGTGACTTGAGATTTATCTTGGTCACATACAGTCACATTCAATACAAATTTGGTCAAAGTTAGTCACACCGAAGACAAAGTTGGTCACGGTTAATCCATCTCTTGTTGATGTTGAATTGGAAAGTTCATATAAGTTGGTAACTCGTTAATGGAAAATGCGGGGGTATAGGTAAGCTCCTGGTGTTAAGTAAGTCGCAGCCTGATATCCATTTCATTCTGGATTTGGAGAATGTATGACTTAGGTTGTAGGAAGCATTAACGATATAAAAGGTGCAGTTTCATTTGATGCCCTTGGTTATTTGTCGTGACCCTATGCGATTAAGTATGTGTTTGTTGTGACTGTTTGTGACCAATTTTGTGTTGATTGTGACCGATTGTGATTTGAGTTTGACATAATCACAGACAGTCACATTGAATACAAATTTGGCCACAATTAGTCATGAATGACATGTGTCGTCAGCGAATGGGGGTGGTGGTAGGTGGATCCATAGGGTGGCGGTGTAATTTTCAATTTTTAATTTTCTGAAAATTTTTAAGTCGTCGGAGCGATCGCCGGAACAGTCGTCAAAGCGGTAGTTGGAGTGACCGAAACAGTCACTTGAGCGATAGTCAGAGNTTTTCTGTGCCTCACGTCTAGACAAACCATTTAGAATACTTCTTTCATGTCATTTTTTTTATGACACGTAGGATGACCTTAATATTGAATGGCTACATTATTGTATGCCGTTAGACAATACGATGAATTTGTGCAGAGTAACTTATATAGAGACAATTAAAGATTAGTAATTTAAACGACACAAAATTATGGTATAATGATCTAATTGGCACAAATTTTAAAGTATTGTGATCCAATTAAATTTTGATTGAATTAGAGTGACCACGAATTGCAATTAACTCATGAGAACCATTTGCTTTAAAAGAAGGGTTTTGTTATATGTACACTTCGATGTATAGTCCTACTCACAAATTTTTTATTGGATGTTGGTCCCTCTTTGGGGAGGAGTGGTTGTACAAATAGCAAAATTCTTAATAGTGTGTGTGATTATATTTATTTTTCATGAAAAATATCAATTTTTAATTCAAATTCTTACTTTGAAATGTTTGATTACTATTTTTTTTATGGAATCTTTTTTTCAATTTTTAAAATATGCAATTTTCCTTGCTTTTAAGTAAAATACTTTCTTTTGGGGAGTAAGTTTTTCTCAAAATAAGAAAAATATATTTTTTTCACGATATATTTTACGAGTCTAACAAACCTACTCTAAATTTTAGAAGAATAGGAAAAAAAAATGCAATTATCCACATCATTTGGCAACTGCTGTAACGTACTTCCCCGATTTAAATCCCGCTCAAATCGAATTTCGAAAGTTATAAACTGCATTTCTATGTATAATCCATTTCGAATATTACAAATTCACAATAAATAATCAACCGAGAAACTGAGATAGTGAAATGAGGTCGGATCTGAAAAATCGGTCCGGCAATTCCACTCGCGCTTCACCGGCAATTACAAGTATGTTTTGCTTTTCCTATTTTTCTTTCAAATGTATTTGATTTGTATATAGAGTTACTATGTTTACCATTTAATTAATTCTACATGTAATGATTTCTGTCAGCTAGGGTTTGGATTTTTCTTTTTAATTACCAGATGTTGCTTATTTTATAATTATTTGTGTATGCTTTTTCTGTTTTAGCTTCCGTGAAATTGCGCAGAGAGTTAATTTTCTGTTTGATTGAGATATAGAAATTCACTTTTTAGTATTTTTTTCTTTATAACTTTTACTACTTAACACTATGCCTGTTTGTGAGGCAGTGATTGAAATTTGTAGGTGTACATGTGTATTTATATACAGACTAACAGATACAAATATTTGCAATTGTATTGATTTATGTAAAAGATATGCATATGTATGTCAACTTTTGCTAATTGCTAAACTACTGAAATATGCGATATTGAGGATAGGTTAATTTATAGTTGGCCTGTGGTGCCCGAAATAATTAAAACAACCATACATAGTATACACTAGCTAATATTTTCAATATCTTTAGTTTTCATATATATATAAATGTGTGTGTGTGTGTTTATAATTCCAGAATAGAGAGTTTTGATTTTTTTGGGTGATAGAAAAAGGAGGACAAGAAGTAGAAATATGAAGGGAAATAGGGAATAGAAGTGAAATTAGATGATGCAACTAAACAATTACTTCTCTTTTGTAGAGCGCTTAAAAAATGTTGAGAATTTAGCAAATCCTTGTTCTTCATCCTCCAGAGGAAGCTGCTTCAAAGAGAATGTTAATATTATCAGATCAGACCCCACGAAACTGAGTGCAGAACCACTGCCGATGAAGAGGAAGAAAAAGGGAGGGGGATACAATTTACGGAAAAGCCTAGCATGGGATAGAGCCTTTTTCACTGAAGAAGGTTAAAGTTTATTATATCCCTTTCTATTATTATACTTGAATAGTTGTATTTAATTGGAAGAGAAATTTTAAAGCCTGGCTTCTTGTTCTGTCTTCAGGTGTTCTTGATCCTATAGAACTCTCTACAATTAGTGGTACCTCTTGTGGAGAGGGATTGTTTGCCGTAGATGAAGAAATTTCCAGCGCTTCATGTTATACTATGGAATCTGCTGATACTCCAGCAATTGAAAACGATCTAATGAAAGAACCTCCAAACGAAGCTTTGGATAAATATGGGAGTGATTGCCTATCACCAAAGCCCGATTCATCAGCTTCTAATGATGTCATTTCAACTTCTATTGTCAGTTTTTTTTGCTCTCTATCCGTAATCTCTTTTTTGACAGGAAGTTTTGTAACTTATTCGGTCTCTCTTTTGTTTACATTCTCCCAGACTTCACAAAAATCGACTCGTCCTAGTAGCAAATTTGGGTCCAATTGTGGTGACAGTACTCGAACTTTGCCTCCATCATGATATCCTTGTTTATAATTATAATGTATTGTATGATCTGCGTGTTTTGGGTACATTGTGTGTTTCCTCACTTGCATTCTGAAGTTTTGAATAAGGTGACCCTTAATTCTTTTATACTTTAAAAAGGCCAGCAAATATAACTGTTGCCAAATCTGCAACCAATGCATTGAAGCTGCTGAAAGTTCCTGTTCCAAAGTCAGGTCCAAGAGCGAACTATTTGAAGCATAACCAGGTTACTGAACCAGGTGATCTCTTAGCGATACTTAATTTACACATCACTGTGTTGGATCATTTATTTTCTCATTTACAACATATAAAATGGTTGAGTTGAAAGTCTAGTCGGTTTGCTCTACACCATTTCATTTGTATGCTTATAATTTTGTGGAGGCTTGACTCATTAATTTCACAATTTTAATTTCTTGTTAGTATCATGCTGCATAAAATATTATATTAGTATATAGTAAATTTCCCTATTATGTATGCAGTTGTTAGCATCCAGAGGAATATAGGATCAAAGAGATCCTCCAAAAGTCAGAAAAACACTGAAGATACATCAAAAGCTGGTACTTTAAGACCATCCCGCCATTCAAAAGGAAATTCAGTAAGGACCTACCTTCTTTTTCGACAGCCTTCAGCTTAATGATAGCCTAGAACAGTTACTATTGGACATTCTAAATTAGCAGATAACTTAAAAAAAGCACTTCTTATCACTTGACTAGTACCAATATCTTTGTCTTATCCTGGATTATGTTGCTAACAGTTTATTAACTTTAGATTTCACAGGAAAACTCATTGCAGAAAAGACAATTATTAATTGATAAAAGTCCCCTGCTTGTTGACAAACCCAATAATTCTGGTTCAAAGATGATTTCGGATTATATGGTTCCATTTAACCCAGGGTATTCATTTGAGAGCCGAGATGAGCCCACAACAATCTCCATTTCGGTTGCTCAGAATGCTTGCATCAGTGGAGGTAATATGCATCCTTTACCAAATCAAGCCCCCAGACCATCAGGTTTGAGAATGCCATCACCATCATTATCGTTTTTCACTCAGGTATGGCTTTATAATTCAACCAAGTTTAGGCTTTCTGATTTTCTGTTGCAACAAAAGGTTTTTGTGCTCCTATATTAGTGCTAACTCCCAACTGCTTTTGTAGCCTAAAACTTCAGGCTCATGTAGCTTATCATGGAGAAATACAGACTCGAATGTTTGTGGGATACAAAAACTTGAAGATTTAAGGTCACATAATACTTTGAGGAAAAGTCCGAAGCTGGCCAATGGCACTGAAGCAAGCACAAGTAATAGCAATAGGCTCATAAGCTCCAGATCAGAATGTTCTGCACCATTTGAGGTCAGGGATATTTCACGTGGAATAATTGAATCTAACATGGAGGAAAACTCTACACAGAAGGTGGGAACAAAGGTTTTATTTGATGCCAACAGTTCTGAGCCAAAAGGTAATAACAATGATGTCAATGGACAGATTCAGGACGTTCTCAAGCAAATTGAAATCGAGAAGATAATACCCCAGGAGGATACAGAATTTCAGAAGAATGACAATGAAGTTCCCTTACAAAGTACTTCATGTGAAAAAGTGATAGATGATAACAAGCTTAAGAGTACTATCCTTGGTAGTCCAGGAAATTGTGTATCTTGTATGAGTGGATGGGGAAATTCAAATCTAGCATCACCACACAACTGTTTCTTGCTTGGCACAAGTGGATCTGATGCAAAAGCTGCAGCCAATGAACCACATGAAGAGCCAAAAATTTGCAAATTTTCTGTCTCAAAACATGATATCAGATCCGAGACACGACCTGGAGAGGTAAATGATCACAGATGGCAGAATTCTTTGACAGTGGGGAGTAATTTGGTGGAAACATGTATGCAGGATTTTCATGAACCACCTAGGGAGCAAACTGACCAATTAAAGTTCTCCCTTGGAAAGACTGATCCGGACCTTACTGGAGATGAGCACATTTTGAAGATAAATGGAAGAGGTAATGAACCAGCTAAAACGTCCGAAGAATATGGAAGTTGGTATGTTGGAAATTTAGATTACGAAGCTCTAGAAAGTAATATGAAAAGTCCATGTTCTGCATCTAAGAACGAACATAAAGATCTTTCGGTAGAAGCTGCTACTGCAGATGCGAGAACTTATAACTCACTCGTGGGACAGGCACAACTGCAGGCTCCAGAAGATATTTTAACTACTGAAAGCTCTAAGAATGACATCAATCATATATTGGTGATTGGTGCTAGTAACAAGCAATCAGGAAAAGCTTCAGACCTTCAGGACATTCACCAAGAAAGTACTCAGGCTCCAGCTGCAGTTCATGATGATGACTTAAATATAGACAAAATGATCAAAAAACCTCTAATAAGGGATAAGCAGTTTAATTTCATTGAAAATATCCGATCTTCTGAAAGTCGCAACATTTTAATTGATTTGACTTCCAGTTATGATGGTGTACTCGCAGCTGAAGCTAACTATTTGGAACTTAATAGTTCTCCTAAGGAAGTAACAAAGTCATTCGTTGGAGGTGATAGGAGATTTCCAGAAGACAATGACATGTGGAATATGGGAATTAATGAATTGAAAGCTGATTTGTTGTTGGAGGACCCTGCAAGTAAACAATTGTCAAACAGTCCTCATCAGGAAACACAGACAATAGGGATGAACTATAGTAGTTTGTTTTCCAGAAGCATGATGTTTGAAGAGTCGCAGCAAATTATTATTGAAAAGACTACAGATTCCAGGCCAATGTTAGATTGTTATCATGAAAACAATTTAAGAACTTCTGCCCTGTTAGTAAAGGAAGGGGGATTTGGAGTGTATAAGGAGAGTACTGTGTCACGCAAGGAGGATTTGATGGTGCAGTCATATGACAAAGCATTAAACGAATGTTGTGCCAAGCTTAGTTCAACAGATCCTAGTCAATATATAAGTGATGCTGATTGCAATGAACAGTCAGGACATTTGGAATTGCCTAATCCTGTTGTATTTGAAGATCTTTCCCGTAGTAATGATGGGTTACCTTTGAAGAATCACTCTGAGTCTGTAAAATGCATTATCTCTGATGAATATGATCAAACTACTGTTTTGGAAAGCATGGTGGATTCTGTTACAAAACCAAGTGATCTACATGGAGGCAAAATAAGATCCAGTGTTAATGTCCAGAAACCAACTTTGATGCATAAAATTTGCAGAGATGCAGATGAAATTGTTGGTCAATCGTGCATACACGATCAGAATAAGATTGAAGGTTCTCGAGACAGTAGTACTTCTGTTATTGAAGAATCTGACGAGGATAAAACTGCATTTGCATCAATGTAAGTATTACTTGAAAAGAGTGTACTTTGTTGATTTTTTAAACTTAATTTTTAAGATCTATGCAAACTTACCATGAATTCAGTACTTTGAAAGTATGCCGTTATGTCTCTTTTCGATGGCAGCAATAAATTTGGTGATGGTCTGAAGAAGAAAAGTCGTACATTTGTACCCCCACAAAATGCCGTTCCATTTTCTGATGAATGGTTGGCTGCCATTGAAGCTGCTGGAGAGGTAAGTTTATATGCCTCAGCTTTTATTTTTTGTCTGCATAATTCCCCTAACATGTAATCAAAGAAATTTTCTATTTTTTAAACATTTTGGTAAAACTTGAAGGCTGTGGGTGCTCATATGTGTTTGACTTCCTTCTTCATTAACTTGATGACTTGTATGAATGGGTCTATTCCTGCTCATATTTTCATTAGATGGAGTATGTACATGCTAATTTTCTTGTTTAAGAAGTATTTATTTTCCTTTGTTTTAATTTTGATCTTCCTTCAATGTTGACCATTAAACGGTGATCTTTGGGAATATTGATTATCCACTTATTGGTTAATATAGAAGATTTAGTTTCGTGATTCTTTACATGTTATGCTTTTGTATATTATCGTTGAACGAAAGTTACCTTTTGCATGTTAATCCCCTTAATTATGCTTAGATTCACTTTTATCTTACATGTTTGTTTTGTTGGACTCATCCGACCTTTAACCCTAGCCTAGGAAGCATAGACACGGACACGACATGCCAACATAGGGACACACCAACTCGGTAGTGTTGGGAGGGTGTCAATGCATCCTAGACCTAAACAGACTTTTAAAGGATTTCGATATCCTTTTGAGTGTAATTCTATTTATAGACATGAATTTTGGTTTTTTTGTGAGTCGACAGGTGAGGTAGAGAATAATTTTTCCAAACATCACACAGAGCTACAATTTTTCTACCTTTTTGTTTATTGCTTCATGCTAATTTAATCTACTCGAAAGTTCTATTACACCTTTTTTTGTTATCTTGATGCTTGATTCTATCAATTTATTAGCTTATGATATATGTAATTGATTCAGCCATTATGTTCATTGATATGTAATTTTATATAGAAATTTCAACAGGATATTCTCACCATGAAAAGTGGTGTTGTACAACATTCACCTCCTGACAAATCTCTTCCCGAGCCAAATCCATGGTCTCCGGTATGTTAATACTCTTGCATTCTCATTCTCTAAAATAGGAGAACTCACATGCAAAGTCATATTAGATTGGAAAACAAGAGAGATCATATTGTTTTTTGGAATTTTATTCTCTTTCTTGATATTGATTTTGAAATTTTGGCGTCTTTGTTACTTTCTTGGTTACTTGTATTGCAACTAGTCTAATGTGGCAGTCAGTAGTTTAGACAGTATTTTACTTCGCTAGCTATCTAAATCCATATTGTGTGCTGAGTTCTTCAGGAACCATGGGCCTCGTTGCCATTTATTCGTCAATTTTGATTGTCATGGATTTTACTACTTTCTTCAGTGCCAACGCTTTCTGATTTTGTCATGTGGACGACATAACCTTTGGTAATCTTTCATTCACATTTTTTTCCACTAAGAACGTTTTCTAAAAATCTTTGACCCTTGAACTTGGAGTATTCTACTTTCACACAATTCACATGATCAATAAACAATCGATATTTCACGATCAAAGGTGTAATACTCTTTGTATTAGCAGTTCTTATATATTGTATTAACATTCGAAATATGGTCGAAAGAAAAAATTCGTCCTCAACTTTTGACAATTATCAATTTCATTCTTCAACTATCGATTATCATTAGATTTGTCCTTCTACTATTGATTATCATTAATTTCATCATTCAACTATTGATCAGAAACAATTTCATCCTTATCCCCATTCAACTATTCTTCAACATAAAGTTCATCCTTAAACTATTATTGATCATCATTATCATCCTCAAACTATTGGTTATCATCAATTTCATCCTTCAACTATTGTTTAACATCACTTTCCTCTTTCAACTACTGATTAGCAATAATCTTATCCTTTAACTATTGATTACCATTAATTTTGTCCTCTAACTATTTATTATCGTCAATTTCATCCTTCATCATTATATAATATAAAAGAGGCAAAAACTTGGCCGCCACATGTTGCAATTTCCCATCATCATATATTTTTTTTTTCACTAAAGTTTTTACCCATCTCCTCCTCTTCACGCAACCTATTTTCCATTTTCACAAGCAATTAACTTCATCCATTCTGCTAGCCATCTCCGTTTATCTCTCCGCCCCTGTGAGCCCTTTCTTTTCTCTCTATCTCTCTTTTTTGTTTTGTAGTTGTTGAGCTTTTACTATATTTTTACAGATTGATTGGTGATTTACAGATTTAATATGGTATTTTGTGAGAGGTTTGATTTTAACATTTGCACTTTCTACGCATGCGCCACTGCCTCCGCCCTTGTGAGCACTTTCTTCTCTCTCTCTCTTTTTTTGTTGTTGTTGTTGAGCTTTTAGTATAATTTAACATATTGATTGGTGATTTACAGATTTAGTATGGTGATTTGTGAGAAGTTTAATTTTAACATTTGCACTTTCTATACATGTGTTTGCATTTTTTGTTGGAACATCATTTTTTTTTATTATAGCTGCCATAGGCATTTTTCTTTTATTGGATGCTATAAGAATGGGCTGGCATATTTTTAGGGGTTTAATTTTTTGCTTTTAATTATGAAAACTTTGATTAGTTAGGACTGAGTTGGCGTAAAAAAAAACCTGTCTCCGTGTGGCACACGGAGGTGTCCGTGCACGCACGGAGACCTGGTGTCTCTGTTTTTTTTTTCCTCCCTTCTCACAATGCTAACAATAATATTTTCAATAAAATTTCAACTAACATTTTGAGATTTTTTTATTAGCCTACAATTGTCGAGGAACAATTAGGAATGTTGTCGAGAGAGAGAAGAAATAAGATGAGTAAATTTTCACTAAAATTTCAACTAACATTTTGACATATATATTCTTTTATTGTCGAGCAACAATTAGAGAGGTTGTCTTGAGAGAAAGAAAATAAGATGAGTAAATTGAAGATGTGCGTGTACACTTTTTTTCCCTTTCTTTTTTTTTTTATTTGGATTAGGTTATAACTATAAATTTGTTACAATGTGTTAATTATTGTAATAAGATGAATGTATTTTAATATGTAAAAATGATAAAATATAACATCAAACTCTTATCACATTTTCTAAAATGTGTACACAAGCTTATGTACACAAACTTAAAGTTCACAAAATGCACAAGTTTAAATTTGATTTTTCAGAGGACGGCTAACGAATCAAATTATGTGGGCCGTGGAGTGAGGTTTGGTGGGCATAGGAGGCCAAGTACAAGTTCGAAGCACAGCATTGAGCGATCTCACTTCATCTGCATCACCAGACCCAAGATAACAGGGAGAGATAGTGGATTTCCTACTTGGGATGGAAAGAACTCATAGAGGTGCTGCTGTTCCAGTATTTTGCGAATGGGATAAGAATGATCCACAATCTGCATATTTCTTACTTTGTAGGAATTTGAAGTGATTCTACTGCGACAATTTTCATCTTTGGAGGTTGGNCTTTCTGATTTTGTCATGTGGACGACATAACCTTTGGTAATCTTTCATTCACATTTTTTTCCACTAAGAACGTTTTCTAAAACTCTTTGACCCCCCGAATTTGGAGTATCCTACTTTCACGCAATTCACATGGGTCAACAAGCAATCGATATTTCACGATATCAATTTTGAAATTCTTGTTTTTTATCATGGCAATCTAGATATACAATATTTTTTGTGATATTGATTATATTTCATTTGTTTGCCTTTTAATTTTATCAATGCCATCCCACATATCCTATCATGAAATTTTAGGAGTTAATGTATTGTATCTGGTGCTTGTATCCATCACCATACATAGTAGTCCGAAACCAATTGGATGAATTGCCTGCACTTATGTGACAAAAAGTGGAAGTTCAATTTAGTTCTCTTTGAAGTACTCCTTTTGCTTCAGTTTATTTATATGTTGAGATTCTCTGTTGTATTCATAAAGGAAACATGTATATGCAAATTAAATAAGCAGATCGGAGAGCATCTTCATATATATATATGTTAAGTAAACATCAATGGCTTTTTGTCAAAAAGGAAATGAAAAATAGAAAAAAAATATATTGTATTTGTATAGTTAATTTCAAATAAGCGGCCAATATTTAATTTTCAATGTCTTATGAATGATGTTTTATGATTTTTTTCAGGTGAAAAGGAAAACCAATCAGATAGGACCCTTTGACTGTACAAAGTTCACCAACATCTCGCCCTCTAACTCCAGCTAAACCAAAAGGTTTGGCATAATTCTGATCTGACTGTAGTTACTGATCTAGAATGACACTAGGATTATTGGTTGCTACCACTTCACAAGAATGCATAATAAATCTTCCTATTCTTTTTCTTTTGCCTAAGACTTCTTTTGCTTATCATGAGATCAAAATGGAAACAATCCAAAGCTAATCCTGTAGTTCACTGAAATGCTTCAATTCATTATAAATTGAGGAGTAGGTTCTTTGTTGTGATTTTATGATCTTCTACTCAAATAGGATTTCGCTCTTTCTAAACGAAATTTATGGACACGAGAACACCCTTAAATGCTAGTTTCATAAATAATTGAATGCTGACACTATCCGCAAGTTCGATAGTGCTAAAAGTTGTTCAGCTACCAAAATCTAATGGTTCTCAACTTCTTGTAAGCATTTTATTGTTAAGATTGAAAGACATTTCATCTATGGGAGCTCTTGTTTGAATTAAGAAATTAAAATGCACATCCTTAACCTGTTTCAATATGTTTGAGGCCTTAAGCATTTGAATATGTGGCCACCCTAAGCCTATAGGTAGGTTTAGCTTAACTCAGTTAGCATCTACAGTAGTTGCAAAGAATTCACTGAAAGAATAAAAAACTTGGACAGTTTTACTACAATCAAGCTTCAATACCTATTACACAATTTACATAGAACATTAACATCTTAAAGGTGATAATAATGATTACTTGTTAAACTTCTCTTAGTGTCCATTTATATAATTGATACAGGTCCTGCTGCAAATATTGCATATTTAGTGAAATGTTCCGGTAACTAGTTTGGTTTGTTGCTTTTATAGGAGTCCTCATAGGGGAGAATTAGCAAGGAATTCTCAGAGGGTTTCTTTGGGGGGTGGTGGTTGTAAATAACATTATTCTATATAGATGATTGGGTACAACGAGCATTTTCTTCATCGTAATTGATGAAGGTGAACATTATTTAATTATATTGCACTGTTAATGAAGTAGCAAAATCTCATTTTTTTTTAGTAAGACAAAATGCATGCTTAAATAAACTAGTATCAAATTGGTAGTCGAGCCATACTATAAAAAAAGGGTAATGTTATTTATTATAACCGATACTCCTTCCGTTCCATTTTATATAGATTGGTTTTGTTTTCCATACGAATTAAGAAATCTTATTTAATATTATTGAAAACGTAATTTTTGCTAAAAAAATTCCTAATTTACCCTTATTGAATTATCAACAAGAAGTAGAAGTAAATTATAACTAGGCAAATTAAATAATGGTATATTAGTTAACGAATAAAACAAAACATTCTCAATAAAAAAACATGACTATATAATTGTGACAAGAAAATAAGAAAAGACAGTCTATATAAATAGTACCATATTAATTTAGATGGCATTAAGTGACATTAAATGTGAAATAAAATTCAATAAGTCATATAAATCTATCATTAATTGAATATATCACTTAGATCATCTAAACTAGTGTGGTAGCATTGATAATGGTAATGATAGATAGCATTATTCATGCTAGAAATGCTTATGAATGTGCAATTTAGACAAATTAATTGTGGTGTTATGTCACATTGATGGATCCAACTGTTTTTATGTTGATTGTCACTGAATTGAGTGGTCTAACTTAAACCTCTATTTGATTTCTATTTCTCATTTTTAAATACACATTTTTTCAAAAATAATTTTACACGTAAATTCAGTATTTGTTTCCTATTTTTAACCACACATTTGAAAAATAAAAATAAAAATACTATTACAAAATGAATAATATACACAAAACCAACCTATGTAGCATGTAGGTGAGAATAGCACCAATATATGTAGCATGTAAGTGATATTAAATGAATAATCTAATTAAATGTGTTGTTATGAAATTCATTTAATTAAATTTATCAAGTGTTGTCACCTAAATAGGTGTTTAGCATCAGTAATGATGAATAACGCTGCTCTTACAAAATACATTCTCAAATGGAAAAAAAAAGGCCCAATCACCCTAAATTTGTGATGCAATATCATGGTTTAAGTTGTTTCACAGTGATTGTCACATAAGTTGAATGATCTAACGTAAAGTTTCATAAATTCATTAACACTCAATATCTTTAACCCGTAATTTAACTTTGATATTGGCGCAAATGGTAAACTCAACAATATTTGAAAGGAAAAAAATACGTGTATCTTAAGATACTCAATATTATACAGCCTCAAAAGTTAAAATTTTTTCTTGTCCAATCTCATTTCTCTGTTAAAAAATAAATTCCATTAACCTTTCCTTCTATTTTCCTTATTTTCTATTTGAAGTATATGAGAAATTATATTATCACAACCGGTCAAAATATTGATGATCATTGAACTCATAATGAAATTATAAGTGGATCACTCGATTTTAATTTTGTTTCAATCAAGTCACCAAAAAAATAATAATAATAATAAAACACCATCATTCACTAAAAGGAACCATGCTCAGAAGTTCAACATAACTACTAGCACAACTTGTACACCATAAAACTTATTTACACAACTGAAGGGTTTTTATTCATAACTACACAAAAGTAGTCGTGCTCCCAAACATAACGATCACGAGGTTCAACTGAATCACAATCAATTTCATCGGTCTCCACCGATTCTACGTTTTTGTATTTACATAAGCAAGCATATGCAAGATAGTATCCAAAGTTGATAACCCCGAGCACTACTTTGACCCAATACACGTTATCTAACTTGTCATCGTTTAAGTCGTTGGGGAACCATGACGTTACTTTTCGAAATAAATCAATGATAGCAGTGCTCAAGTAATACGCAATTGCAATTATCATTGTAGTAGCCAAGCTCTCGAGTGAAGCGGGAAATTCTTGATAGTAAAAGGCAACTTGTCCCAATGCCTACAATAACGAGTTGTGGGAGTAACCACAAGACCGAAAAGGGCACGACCGAACCTTGAAGGTGGTGAGAATGGGCTGAGTCAGGCCTTTTCTCCTCGACCAAGGCTGAAATTGCCATGCTGGCAATGGCCAATGCCGATTCGTTGCAGTGGAGTTGCATTTCGGCCAACAATTTTCTTCCATATTGGCCAGAAAAAACGATCAAAGAGAGAGAGGCATATTGCAGTGGTGACTAGTGTGAAGACTACAACAGAACCTGCTGGATATTTGAAAATTTCTAAAAAGTCAAAAGAAAACTGAAATTAAATATTACCTTATGCTGTTTGTAGGTAGTTCATCACATCTTTTTTTGCAGTCCATCTCCATAATAGCAATCCGGACTTGGGGAAGCTAAAACCTCCTTCTTTTTCCTATGACTTGCAACAATTACCTGAGCCAAGCTGGTGAATGGGCTTTCTTGTGGCTTATCATAATAATAATATCGTTTTCCCAGCAAGAAAATGATTATTCCCAGTACATAGCCATTATGCATATACCAAATCCCCATGCCCAACTCACTCTATCTTCAACATAAACCATGGCTGTGCAGGCTACAACAGTAGCAAAATACAAAGTAAAAAAGTACCAATTAAAATAAGTTTCTTGATGTTTAGCATTTGTAAATTTGTTAGCTCCCATTGTTGCCAAAGTGAAGCGAGTTCCCCCTAGCCAAATGGATACCAGTGTCAATGCTAAATATAACATCGCATATTGAGTTTTAGATGGCGTGATTACACATAAACTTGAATCATTTTGACAATTTTGAGGCATCGAGCCATTCACTGTTGCCATAAGAAGAAAGAGAAGTAGACCCTGCAGCAGGTTTTAGAGGAAAATATCAAAAAAATTTAGAGTGTAGAAGAAATTCTAGTAACGATGAGATACTGTGTTATTACCAGCAGAGAAATGAGAGAGGAAATCCAGATGCTAGTGAAAGAACAGAGAAACGAGTCAGCAACAATTGCTCCAACAATAGGAAACAAACTTGTGCAGCCATTAACCACGTTGTTTATTCGAGCAGAGTCGATGCTGTTCATCTGGAATTCCTCGATCAGGAAAACAATTAGGTTGCTCAGCCACCCTCCTGCAGCTAGCGTTAACCCAGCTAAAGTGGCTGCTTTGATAAAAGAAACATTCTATAACTATCACATATGCATTCATATACTTCAAAAGAAACTACAAGTGCATGTTCCTTTTTATGGAGGGATAAACCAAATGAAAACATGAAAACACGGAATTCAGAGAGAGACCCGTGATGAAGGGGAAGGTGATCCATCCGTCGTGTTTGGGTTTGGCAGTGCTGTGAAGGTGAGCTTCTCCATCACCAGAGATTGAACTTAATACTTTCCCTGTAGAATGCAAAACAGCTAGCAATTTCTATGCAATTAATGTCACCTCTTGATCTTTGTATAAAGCATTGCAAGAACAGGAAACCCCCACAAATGTGCAGAAATTCTATGTTATTTCCTGCTGTCCGAATTATGCCTACATACAGACTTGACTTGAGATGTACAGCAAATGATAGGATTTTGGGTACAGATATGCGTTCAACACTAATGGTAGTTGAGGCTGTATATATTTTCATACATAGTACAATCAGAACATTTGTTGTATTTAAATTGCGCTTATATAGTCATCAGATACTCAAATAGTGATGTACGTGATGAATAAATTGTAGTTAGGTAATTAAATCAACAACATTGTATTGACAATGCCAGCTTTGGATGAACCGACCAACTGAAGGTGAAATGACCATACCGCAAGCTTTGGATGAAAAATATCGTCTCAGACTCTTATCATGAATAATCGACCAAACTTCACTATTCTCATTACAATAGATTCCCTCATGAATTGTATTAAAGAAGACTATCAATAGCTGAGTTGACGAGATACTTGGCTAAAGATTAACTACCATCCTATAC
>CAIGRB010108372.1:17984-36289 GCA_903798255.1 Fraxinus quadrangulata
CAACACAATTAGTAAACAAAAGCAAAATGGTAGAGACCAAATCTAGTGACGCTCAAGAGGCACGCTATGAGTACAACTAGGAGTGCATTAGAATTATTCCGAAAGGCAAACAAGAATGTGGAATTTATGCTCCTGGCCTAGATCCAGCTGTGTTATAATCAAAATAAGCATGAAAGCACCAAATTCAAAATCACCCCAATCACACAGAATTGATCCTTTCAGTTTGTAATCGCCCGACTACCAACCTCTGAGTGCCAAATCTTCCCGAATATCCCCTAAAGGCTACATAAAGATGGATAGACACTTTTAGAATCAAAGCTGGGCTGGATATTGGCTAGAGTAGAAGAAAACACACACTATTACCGTAAAGTGTGTGTTTGTTGTGAGAGAGAACAAGGGATGGTCAGTCCAAGATTAGGGTTATCGGAACAATTAGTTTAAGTCTCCTCTAAACTACGGTCTTCTTGATCTATATATAGTCTATCTCTTACATGCATCTCTAATAGAGTGAACTTCCAAGACAGTCATTGCCCAATGAACCAACATCAGTTTCTTCTCCACATCCTTTTCCTTAGAAGTCCGCCGAAGATACCCCAAGTTTAACTCTGCAAAGTAGCATTTCCTTGTATCTGTCAAAAACTAATAAAATTAATTCTTGATCCTGTGTAAGTTTAGGTCAGCTACATAAATTCGTTTTACCGTTCAATTCACTGCTACATGACATCAAATCCATAAAGTACTTCTCAAAGAAGGAAAACCTGTTGGTACAGTCTTTTACTCAAAAACATGAGAGAACTGCTACATTCTTTGTTCACTCACTAATTAATCACATATTTTAGGGCAAAGATGGCTGAGATAGCAAAACTACTGAACACTATAATATATTTATTGGATTCAATGGCATTTATCTGGAATAGAAGTTACGTATCGAAATTACATATAAAGCATTTATACACAATACAATTGAACATGATAACAAAAATAAAAAATTGTTTCAAGCCCTCGAAATAAGAACAACTCTTGTTAGGCAAATTGTTGTCAAACGACCTCCTGGACGATGATGTAAGTCTTGCTCTCTTATATAGTCGGCATCGACCAAATGACTGAATATATTTATATCAACACCACAATCCGCTAAAGGTCCACGTAACTCACTTGAGCCATTCGAAGCAGCCTAATTAAATTAGAGCTGCTCATGGCCCAACCGAATTAGGATGTCTCCAATAGATTGTTAGCCCACTTTCTATGTCTCATTGGGCCCTATCTATTCTCTAACCTAAAGCCCATCCTATTATATTAACACTTGCCCATCACTATTCCTCCTTAGAAAATTGGAACGGCAGTTTTATTGTTGCTTGAGAGTTGAACCATTCTCTTCCTCACTTTGGCTTTGTGCTCTCGGGAGATTCGTTCCTTAGCCTTTGTGGCTAGTTCTCTTGGCTATAAACCTTCATTTTCCCAAGTCCTTTGTGGGCTAATACTCTTATTGGAGCAACCAAGTTGGTAGTGTTGGTTTGTGGAGATAATCGGCGGCGGATTTGTGGTGTCGATACAACCTGAGCCCGGCATCCTTGGCGTATTGGAGGATTGAAATACTCACAGTTTGAGTTTGGTTTTTACCAGACAAGTGGACAATGGATTGTAGGTGGTAATTTGGAGTAATAATATCCAATTTTCTAAATTTGTTGTTGGTTTGCCAGAATTTACTATTTATTGGCCTACTTCTCGAATTCNTAGGACAATACTCCATTGGTATGAAGCCTTTTGGGTAGTATCCAAAAAGCAAATTCGTGAGGGTCCGGCCCAAAGCGAATAATATCATACCAACGTGGAGTTTGACAAATCCTAACAACTCTACTTATTGAACACAGTACCTCTCGCAAGACCTGCCTAATCTGAATAGAAAGTTGAAAAACAGAAGAATTAACTGGAAAAGTGATCTTTACTGGTTCATCAGCAACTTGTATTGTTTACATATAGCTTTCGTCTGCTATATCAGTTAAAATCGTTGAATTGGAATCATGTCTTAATCAAATGCTCTAGTGATTCGCGTACTCGGGATTTACTGTCAAGGCCTCCTGGTAAATCATATCCTTAATTTGCTCTTCAGAAAAAATTTGCTGCTCAAAATCAAAGGAGAATGGCTTGAGGCATACTGGCTCATCAGCTATATCATGTAATCTTTCAAGATAAGGATGCTCCAAAGCTTCTTCCACTACACCAAAAGACCAAATTACCTATTTGAAAAACAATGATGATAATCTCACAATGAACAAATATTTAATAATGTATATCCTCGAATATTTTTTCGGGTAGGTAAGTACACCATCCTGTCAAGTTAATAATTTTTTTCTTGTGTCACAGTCTTGTGCATCTTGATTAAGTTTTAAAGTTGTTGGAAGTCTGGATCAAAGCAGAAAAAGATCTAATTAGTGACTGTATTTAATGATAACGGTAGAAAGTAGTTCACTAGCATAGCAGTGTTATTTTAGAATCAATCATATTATACAGATTAAAACGACGAACATACAAAGTAGACTGCCATTAATAAATATGATGCACTCCACTGTCTCACAAACGGTTCTAGTAACTACATATTATACGGAGTTTTTTTTTTTTGAACCATGCTACATTTACAATCATGGTTGACAGGAATTTACATGATTCATTTTAAAACTATTTTTTAAATCAACAGAACAAATCTTGATAACACATAAATTTGTACAAATAGTTTTATTCGTTTTTTGTTTAGTTGAAAAATTCGAACTCAATCACATCACATATCATGTGTACGTAAATCATTTATATAAATGTAGCACAATTGATCCTTTTACTTGATATAACATATAGCAAATAAATAAATAAAAATCATGTAGTGCTAAATCTTTCCAAGTTTATTTACATTGTAAAGTTGACAGATGGTTTCCAAATGGCCGTCTTAGCTCAGCTGGTAGAGCGCATGGCTTTTAACCATGTGGTCGTGGGTTCGATTCCCACAGACGGCGATTTTGGTTTCACAATTTGAATTGTTGTCCGTCTTTTTGAAAAATAATCTCGTGTTTTCAAAATATTGATAAGGTTTTACTCAATCAACAGGGAATAATTATAATTTCTGTTGAATTCATCTCACGAATTCTCAATTTTGTCATGACTGTGTAATTGTTATTACTTGTTAGTTAATTATATGGTACATCTCAATTATTTAGTATTTATTTTTATTATTTAATTTTAATTTTTTTTATTGAATTGTTATAGTTAATGTAAAGTAAAAAGTTAATAGGGTAAAAAATTTAATAAATTATTTTATATGTGAACGAAAAACAAATTAATTCTAGTACAAAAAGTTTGGCTTTAAGGATACATATGTAATTTGGATGGTAAAATTTTCAATTTACACCCAATTTCGATTGATTTAAGAGCTAGGTTTCCAAATTAATTATTGGGCATTCAATATTCTTTAATGAAATTTGTTATTTTATTGCATAGGTTTGAGCATTCAGCATAAATTATTGATTTTATCTTAATGGATCAAGAGTTGATCGAGTCTTTGTAGCACTGAAACTTGAATCATAAATGTCAATTTGACCATTTTCCACCTTACAACTCCCAATTTCGCAGCTACTTCAAACCTCTTTAGTGGTTGGGGATAGGGATGAGAGGTTGGCACTTGGTAGGGGTAGAGGTAGGGAAGATGATTATTTTTTATTTTTTGTTATTGATGATATTTTTATAGTTCGTTGTTTTATCTATTTGAGGGCTAGTAACACTTGTGCATTGTAGTGGTATCACGAGTAATTGTTAACCCAAACCTAATTTTATTTCTATGTTTGTCAATACTCATATATTTACTTCATTATATGACTTATCGAGCTAAAGTTCAATAAGAGTGATGAAGTGTACGAGATCAACGATTACAACATTAGTGGCAGATGTATGTTGCCCGACCTATGGAATTCCAATGCAAAGAGGAAGGATCTTTTTTCAGAGGGGATTGAACAAATACTCAAAACAGTGAAATATTTTAAAACAGCAGCAAAAGAGGAACTGAATAGTGTTGAGGACAAAGATATCATTTTTTTTTTTGCATGTTTCGTGCTCCTAGAATGTTGATTGTTTTCTAGCCCAATGATACTTGTTGAGAGCACGAGTGATTCATGTGAACCTATACTCGAGTGGTCAGGTTTTATCAATAGTTTTATGCTATTATGAACTAAGTTTATGAGGCTAAGTTCTCAATAATAAAGTTTTTCTAGCATTATTTGACTTGTATACTTCATCTGTAATTGTTAAGAATTATGTACCGTACCGATACCACTTGATTTGTAAATAAAGGAATGAGTAATATGGTAATATGAAAATTAAACAAGAACACAAGATTTACGTGGTAAAATTATGCTATAAGCAGAATGGGTGAATTTATTAATATTAATAATTGAGGATTACAAATTATTGTGTAGAATGTAAGGATCGATTTTTTTTTTTTAATAGGTGTACTCCTCATATATATATAGTGCAAAGAAGAGCTATGATTTGGCGGAGTTTAACTATAATATGTCTATACAGTAACTGAGTGTTCGAAAATCTACCAAAAATGAGAATTGTTCAAAATCCGAATAAGACCGGCCCTCGATCGACAATCACGGCTGTCAAGCGGTGGCCTACAGCTTGAGTGAACGCCAATACTCATGTTTTGAGCGCTCGAGCGAGTAGCGAGCGCCTATTCATTGTTTCCTTTTGCTTGCACGATTTCTTCCTCTTCTATTACAACTTGAACTCTTTCATGTCCTCTTCAAATTTGAAATAAATTTCAAACTCCCAACAGAACTCCTAAATTAAATTCTAACTAGAATTCATAAATAGATTTCAAGTATAATTCTCAAGTCGATTTTATATAGAATTTCCAAATACTCTTCTAAATAGAATTCGGATCACACCCTAAATCAGACAATAATATTGATCAAAAAGTCTTTATGATCACAATCTCTGTTTATTTAAACAATATAGGAAAATACATTAATTAGAAGGATTAAACATGATTAAACCACTTTACCAAACGAATAATGCGAGAGCAATGTCGAATCCTAGGTGGCAGGAGGTGATTTGATGAAAAAGATGATTGTGTTTTAAACAGTTCAATGATAGAATGTCACGTGACATTATGTCAGTTATTCTTACACTATAACATGGTTGTAATTGAAACGAGATGGAGGTTTAGGCCCAGAACGGTGTATTAAAATTTGGAAATGGACCACATTGTACAACCAAACCAAACTGATCCCACCACTCCCCATATATAAAAAAATGATTTCAACCAGACTCAAAGCTAGAAACATTCTTGTTCCAAAGGTATCCGAAGCATTATTTTGTTATGTGGTAGGAATCCAAAGATCCACTTGTCATGAATTGACGACAAAAGATAAATAAACTAAAAGTGTTAGAATTTATTTTTTCTTTTTTATGAAAACGTTAGAAATTTTATATGTCGTGCTTTGTGCACCCATAGAATTTAAGTTCACATAAATTTTCATAATGGCTGAAAACTATAAAATGATGTCGTAAAGTTAGTTCGTCTCGTAGCTAAATATTCTCATTAAATTTTGGCAATACTATGAAAAGCTCTTTCCTAGAAAAATAGAGAAAACCCCAATTCCATAAAAATAAGACTGGAAATATATAAATTTAAATGTCACATTACAATATTATACTACAATTTTTTTAAAAATAAAATAGCTGCGGGCAACAATCTGGTGCAGCCGCCTCAGCTGTTCTGATTCTCTTCCTTTCTCAATTCCCACATTACAAAAAGTACAAATTTCCTTTTTTTTTTTTTTACCCAATCCCACACAACATTTTTCCACTAACTTTCACAGTCCTCAAGAAATCATTAAACCCAACAGTCAAAAAAGGGGAAATTAATTAATTATGGAGTTTTGACTTTTACATATCAGACTCTGAAGTTCTTCCCAACAAAAGTTTGACCGAATTGCCAATGTTGAGGAACTATGTTCCATGAGGTAGAAGTGCGTCGATCACTCCCGGTCACTCTAAATGACAGTGCTTGACCAACCAAATCTGAGGTTGATTGCCAATTTTGTCCCCAATTCCGACTCATGCTCATCCACCCGGTCCTCGACCCTTTAATACTCACCTTCACGATATCTCCTGCTCCCGCTACGTTGGTGATCAAAACTAGGTTAAAGTAACGGAATCCATTGATGGTGTACCTTATTCCCCCTGGCTTCCTGCATGGCACCCTGCAATCATAAAAAATGTACCAAGTTAATTCATATTTAGTTGTACTTAAAATTTATTAGCTGATTTTATATGAAAATTTTGAAAAGACGAATGTAATATTGATAAAGTGGGTCCCGATATTAATGTTATAGATGATGTTTGCTTGGCTTTAATTGCTACTAGTTTGAGAACCAACCAATCTATGCATTTTGTTCGAATTTCATTTAATGCCCTTACTCTTTTGGATGGCTATTATCTATACTCCCAAATGGGTCGACTCTAAAATAATGTGATTTTGACGGAGACTAAAAAAAATATTTGGAGCTGAAAGGGACTAAAAACTGTCTCACATGTCTAATTGGAAACTGAATAATGCTACTTTGCTGGAAAGTAGGTGGCATAATGGTTATTATAATAAGTGTTTGCAAGATATGATTAGATGAAAAAGTTAATTGTGTTTTAAACAGTCCGATAATATATTGTCATTTGGCATTACGTCAAGAATTATGTTAGCATTTATATCTATGTAGCATGATTGATCTAGATACGTGTTCGCGTCCGTATTTGTGTTCTCTATGTATTAACTTGATTTGAGTTTCGTAAGCATGCATACATTGTATCGAACTCAACTTGACTCAGTAAAAAACAGAGCAAAAGGGACGGAAACATTACCGACGGTAAACTACCGGAACAATTCCTGCACGATACTCGGCGATTTTGAGAAACATGGGCATGGCGAGGTCGAAGTGTGACCTTGGCGGGTTGCACCAGCCGCCATTGTCGTTTGGCAGAGCGTAGTTAGGCGGGCAAAAATTGGTGGCGGTGATGAAAATAGAGGGGCTGCCGGCGTGGCACCACTGGCGTTCGTTAGAGCACTTGATCTCAAAGCACGCCCCGCAGCTGAAGCCGTTGTTGAACAAAGCCGTGCTGAGGGCGGCGGTGTTTACTCCATAGCCTTGGCTGTATAAGTTGCCGTATCCACAAGCACCACCTGAACATAAAACGTGTTAGAATCACACCTCTAATGGAAAACTATACCAGTCTACATAATTTTTACGCACCCATCGTGCCAGAAGCGTCACTGCCTCCATAGAAAGTGGCATGGGCACCTTGCCATGATCCACCACTGTAAACTCCGGGGATTCTGGCTTGAACTGCCAGTGACAAAAGTGAGAGGAGAAAAGCTACGCTGCACAACCGACCGACTAAAGCCATTTTATCTCACTGAAGAAACGAGAATGTGGGTATGAGTGAGAGATGTGGAGGAAGGTTGGAGGGAAGACGACTACTTATGGAGGGGAGGCTCAAACAGAGTATCAGTGGCAGTTGTGTAATTGGAGTAGTATTTAAGATCCTTTTTGGTAATATGAGAAGCTTTTGTAAATATGAAGCTCTTTAATGTGGGGTCATGTTATTAAGTAGTTAACTGTTTTATTCTCCAACTGGGTACACAAATGAATACACATGTAGCACGTTACAACTTGCAATCTCTTATAACATACGAATGTGTCTCGCTTTTAAGATTGATCGCTCTATTTTTCATTCCATAATTAAAGATCAATAAAGGTAACAATTTGAGTAACCGACCATATTATATGCACCGTATTATCTTCAATTAACCTCAATTTTTGGGTGTGGCATGCTAGTGAGTGCATGATCGGCATCCGTTCTACCACTTTTACATAATATTTGACAACTTCCCCTTATAGGAGGAAAGAGGGCTCTTTTATTTCTTATTTTTGGGATTGAAAGTAAGAAGTTTGGTGTAAAAGAATGAAACTCATCTCCTACGCATAACTTTTTGCTCGTTTGAGACGAGGATCTTTGCAAGGTATCAAAAGAATGCCAAACCGTTATACCTTTATTTTTTTTTCGGTCCTTTAGTGGCTTAATAGAGGGGTTCAAATGCCAAATGAATAGAAGATTTAGAGCGAGAATTCAAACTTCCACATACCTAAAGACGTTCAACACAGTTTGAAACATTTTTTTTTCGAAAATACGTGTTTTGGTGAGGATTTTTTTTTTCTAAAAAAGTAAAGATACTATTTCTTTTTATAGTAGTAAAACCCACGTAATGTTTAGTGCTTATATTAATTTATGACATTAAAAAGAAAGTTAGTGTGCCCTAAAATTTGTAGAAAAATAAAAGTCCCATAGAAATAGATGTGAAAAGGAAGTTGGTGTAATGCAACAAATAGCTTTGCGTCAAACGGAAGAAAGGTTAAGCGTAATCAGCGGCTATGATTCAAGGAATTAAAACTTGGATACGCAAAAGCATACTAATTTAGCCCCACTTTGATACCACGGGACAGACAATTCTTTTCCCTTTGTTTTTGGCATGGTGGGGACAAGCAATTAAGCTGAAGTTGAGCCCAACTAGAGGACACTATAATGAAACTGGTATCCAACGTAAAGGGATTAAATGCATGACGTGTCATTCAACTCTGAGAAAAAGTTGCATTCGTCGATCTAGCCACTAATCTTTAATATGGTGCAATCGGGTCATCTAATTTCGATTTACTTTAAAAATCTAGTCATTGCATCCATTGCCACTAAATAAATCGGGTACAATCCACGCAGTGTCACTTAAATCGAAAGATTGACGTGTTATGCGTGACATCACCCATTCTTTTAAAACAAATTCGTATGAACTAAAAATACATCCATTAGTTATGACCTAACGTTATAAATTGGAGATAGTAAGTCACCGTATTTGAAAGTTAATTGAAGTTAAATGGTCTAATTATGTCAAATTGAAGATGAGTGATCAAGATGAAACTCCATTTAAAGTTGAGTGATGTGCGTTGCATTTAACCCAACGTGGAGGGTAGAACTTTCGGACTTTTTGGGCGGGTTCCATTTAGATTCCGCAATTAAAGGGCCACAAACCATGCAAATGAAGTGGGTCCTGCAGTCGCATGCATATCTCGAGCCGCACGCGCGACCCATATGAGCAAATTAACAAAATTATTGCGACTTTCCGTGTGTTCGCAAATGTGTACCAAACATTCTATATGAAATATGATCAAAAGTAAATACAATTCGAATGAGTGATCTTTGGCAATATTAATAATGTAGGGGTGGATACAATTATCAGACCAAATTAAACCATATTAAAATCGAATCGAATCGAACAACAAAAATGTTTAATGATTTTGATTATTAGAAACGAGAACCATTTAGTTCAGATCCTAGAAACAATAATCGAAATCAAGAACCAAACTCAGTTTTTATTTTAATATATATATTTTTTTCTTTTTTATAAATCAGTCAATCATTTTTAAAAAACATAACTTTAAAAATTATATGCATCGAAAATGTCATTTACATTACATTTTGTCAATCACCTATCAAACAAAGCAACCAAGTCCTAGATCTAAATTTTAATTCATCTTCTTTTTTCTTTCAATTTCAGACACATGCTTGCACTCCTATACTTGAATGTTTGATTTTTTTTTTATTTAAGTATATATTACTAGTTTATGGATATAATGATATATTTTAATTTGCTTTTATCATTTAAAAATTTAAGTAATAGATCCGAACCAAATGGTTCGGTTTCAATTTGATTTCATGTCTTAAAAAAACTATTGTTTCCATTATCGAAAAAAATAATTGGTTCATGGTTCAGTTCGATTATCTTGGAACCCGAATCAAATGAAATCATGTACATTTCTAATTTTTAAGTTAGTTCGTGCAAGTAAAGACGCTATTGTTTACCTAAAGTACAAATTAAGATTTTATCAAACTCGTTAATTTACATAAAATATCTTATTCAATGAAAAAAATACTCAGAAATTAATTCCTTGTGGAATTGAATCGAACGAGAAAAGCCACAAAATTTAGGATATATTTATCATAACTTTCATAAAACTTTCATCTTATCAATTCATAATATGCCATTACACCAATAGTGAGTGAGACAACCTTCTCTAACTCACAAAGCCCTCGTTTGTTTGCCTTTTTGTCCATATTATAATGAGTTTTTTTTACCGTTGGTAACCTGCAATTCATTGAAAATGTGAGATGCCAGTAAAAGAAATAGGGTTAAGTGGTGTCATCATCAATCTGATTTTTTCTAAAAATGACAAACAAGCAGGGGCTAAATATGTTTTTAAATGTTTGATTTCTTTGATTTAAATTGAAATTGATATCGTGTTTATTTAAAATATAGTGAAGATATCAACGAATAAGAAGTGATTATGAGGGAAAAATTGGTTCGAAATTATATAATCTATATTGATCATGATGAAAAATAGCAATCATGAAGATGGAGTTGTCAAATCAAAGTATATAATAACTTAGATGCAAAATATATTTGAAATAAATACATAATAGATTTCATATATTAATCTATTATCATCATTATATTTTCCATATTTATTATGCTTATTGATAAATTTAAGTTTGAAAAAGAGAAAAACATCTTGATTACTAGTTAAAATTAGATCTCGATGAGACGTTTATCATTAAACAATAGTATCAATTGGTGTATTTTCAAGAAATCAATAGTATAAACAATACTTTAATGTTGATTCATTTAGAAATATTAAAATTGTATTTGATGTATTATATTATTAAATACTATTATGTGAAAGAGAAGCGGTTGAGGTAAGTTATAGATTATACAAAAACAAGGAAACTTTGTATAATTTTTTAAAATGGAGAGACGCCTCTAAAATTGTCATAAACTTCATTATAGATATGCATATTCAAAATCTGAAATAATAGAAGTTCCGAAAATAATAGAAGTTCCGAGTTCGTGTAATTTTTACAAAGTAAATTATCAAAAACATCAAATAGGATCTCTATAATTTTCCGAATAAAATATATGTACAAGACAACGGGGGACATGCTCCCGAGACAGATGGGGGCCCATCTATCACAGAGAGTTAGTGCTAAGCATGATATAGAAATGTGATGTACAATTTACTTTACCTTTTTAACTTTTTCTCTAGCTGGCCCTCGAGACAAATGGGATCCATCTATCATATAGAGTCGGTGTTAAGTATGATATAGAAATGTGATGTTCAATTTACTTTTAACCTTCAAATTTTTTTCTCCATTTGCCACCAAAACCCTTTCCCGCCAGGAGTACGGATGATTCGAGATGGAATGTAATGAAAAGTGAGGAATGTCACATCAATGGTGAATCTTGATTTCATGCGTCAACTCCTCCATGTGCTTCCCACTTCTCCTTTTATTTTTTGTTTCTTTTTCTTCAAAATTTCGAAGGGCTAAAGTCAAATTAAAGATCCAATCATATTATTCCAAATTTCAAATTCTTAATTATGCAAGCATGTGGGGACTAGCCTAGCAAAACCTTCATAATTACAGCGTGCTTTTCACTTACAACCGTTAGGCATGTTTACTACCGAATCACCCAGTGCATGTTCGAGCCCAGAGCCCCGTTCATAAGTAAGAATATATTTTGAAAAATAGTAGATTGATAAAAAATATATAATTAAAAAATAAAAAAAGTCATGAATTTACGTGTAATGTTATTTTATTGAAAAATAAGTAATTGAAAAGAAGAAAGAAAAATATATTTTGAAAATAATGAGAATAAACAAGGGCAATCATTGCACATTGGTCCAAACTTAATTATTATTATTTATTTTTAGCCTAATTTAACTCGGATCGAATCTCATTTCTACCAAGCAAAATCATCAAGAAGACATGAAAGCTACTTTCAATAAATTATAAAATAAATAACAAAGACTATATTTGAGATTGTGAATTGTATAAAAGAAATATGGCCAATGTTTCTTGGCCAGGCTCAAAGCCAGGCCAAGAAACACGCTTTTCTTGCCCTGGCCCAATAGCATGGTTCAAGAAATATACTTGTGAAATATACATTTTAGATCGTTTTGATATTATAAATCGCTTATTTAAATGACTAAGTACGGAAAGATTTGATTTGTAATTCGATCTAAAATTTATAGTTCATGATCATTAATAAAGACAATAGTTTATTTTGATAAAATCATCTCAACTTTATTAAAGTTCATAGTTGAATTTTTGTAATAAGATTGAGAATACATTTCTAATTTATTGGATTGGATCAATTGAGATTTAATTTTTGAGATTGTTCACAAAAAAAAAAAAAAAATCTATTTCACTTGATTGCCGTACATAGGAACTTAATCCTAGGTGAGTAACGAACTTTAATTACTAACTTGGATTTCTTTGAAATAAGAACGAGAGAGATTGACAACTATCTTGGTGTCTTGAAAATTATAGTCAAATAAAGAGGAATATATATTTGTAACTTGTAATTCCTCACCTATGTAATAGACCTCAAGAGATTTTTTTAATGGATAGTTAATTCTGAACCTAGTAGTTTGTCATAGAATGTTGAGTTATTGTGAAATAGTTAAATAGTAAATAAGATGGAGGATTTATATATTTGGTAAAGGGCATTTTTGTCATTTTAACAATGTTCCAAATATTTGAAATAGTCGAGGGTAATATGTAAAAATGATAAACCAGAGGATATAATTACTGATTATATATATTCAGTAATTTTAATGAACTGAAAGTTAGTGAAATATAGCAAGATTAATAAATTATCTTGATTGATCAAAAGTGGGTCGAATCAAAATTAATTTATAGGAATTCAGCTTAATTATCTCCAACCAGGACAGCAGTTTCAAAATAATAACTTGAATAGATTATAAGAGTTATAATTTATCAAGGACTGTTTTGCGAGTATTAGATTCATTTATACAAAGACGTGCTAACCTAGCAAACACGTGCACTAGACACGTGGAAGGGGAGTGTGGAACGTGTTTGTCATACACTAGGGAGGCGGGCGTCCCTTGTGTATGGGAAGTAAATAATTCGAATTAGAGAAAAAGGAATATTTGTTTTTTCACATACAATATCTACATGTGTACGCGCGAGCTTATGTTCAAGGTAAAGAGTTTTATCATCGNCACCGGAATAGGCTCGAGTGGTTTAAGGGGAAATCAATAGTAATTAAAAGGAAGAACACAAATGGATTTTTGTAAAGAATACTACATGAATAATTTGTAAAACACTGTGTTCCGTTTTAAACAAAAATCATTATATTCTAGTTTAATAGACAAAAATAATCAAATTAGGTTTTATATTAATACTCTTTCAATAATAACGAACTGACTTTAGACTGTCATTATAGGGCACTAACCAGGGCAGTTTTTTAGCCCTGGTTTTCGCCCTCGTTCTTCTGTTCTGCATGGGCTCTTTCGACCTCTTTTGCTTGTCGACCATATATAATTTAAGATCCAAGTGTTGCTAATTAACATCTCAGGCCCGTGAGCTCGTGGCTTGTAGGCCGAGTCGAGCTTCGGCTCATGAGCTCGTAATTTTTTAAAATTTTTTTAAAAATAAGATAAGCCTTTAAAAAGCCTAGATTTGGACGAGCCCACAAGCCACTCGTCAAAAAAGAGCTAAGCGGGCTCGGCTCATGCTCATCTTTTTGACGACCTTGAACAGCTCGTGGCTCGTTTTTTACGAGCCAGGCCCTCGGCTCAGTTGCCACTCCTAAAACCAGGTATGTTTAACTAAATGATGTTTTAATCCTTGCTATGAATGGATATGATTCTATAATTATGTTTTCCACGTTTCACTACATTTTACATTTTTTCTTTATGTATATCTTGTATGCAAAGATAAAAGTAATTGAGAAAAAAAAGAGTGTTATTTTAAAAGACATGTATTGGGCTAGAACTGAAAGTTGTGGGTCGCAAATGGCAAAGAAAAAGACAAGATTCTAGGGAAGGAATCATATTAGTCAATAGGAAATAGATATCCGAGATTACCTAGATTTTGAGGTAGACGAGCTTGTAGACCTTGACAATCATATACGAAGTGTGTGCTAGCACTGAAAAAAAAAGTCAATTTTGATCAAGTTGAGAAATAATTTCCTTTTTTTTAAAAGTATTCTGGTATTGGTAAATGATGTTAATGAGAGATATTATATCTTATCTCAAAGAAAATGTCTGGAGCAAACTAGAACAACTTGATAAGGGATCTCCTGCAAGTGGTTCAAGATCTTGGCACGCTGAATTAGAATCAAGCTCTACGCACACCACCAGCTCTTATTACTCTCCCGACTCATGCCTCGGTAGTTGAGTTATTTTAAAGGCATAAGCCCCCTACCTTCGATGGAGTATATGGTCCATTGGTAGTTGAGGAATAGCTTCGTAAGTTGGAACAAAATTTTCAACTCATAGATTGCACTGACGCCCAAAAGGTCCAGTGTGCAGAGTTTATGTTTACCAGTGTTGCAAGTCACTGGGACTTGATGCCCCGAACTAGGACCTAGGAGCAGCAATTAGCATTAACTTGGGAACAATTCAAGGATGAAGTGATGGATAAGTATTTTCCTCAATCTCTAAGAGATTTCAAGGAGAGCTAATTCTTTCAGCTCAAGCAGGGTAATACTGATTACGAGCGAACGTTCGATCAACTCTCAAGATTTGCTCTACACCTAGTTGACACAGAAATTAAGAAGACTCGAAGATTCGAGTAAGGGTTAAACCCGACATAAGCATGATTCTTATGTCACATCATTTTACATCATACCGTGAGTTGCTGGAACGACCTCACACTATTTGGTATCAGAAGGCTAATGCAAAGCACCACAGCCAATTGTTCGGCTAGTAGGATAAAAGGCAAATTGGGAAGAGAAAGTGGAATGGTCAAGACAAAGGAAATGGTAAATGGCAAAATAAGAAAGCTAATATCGGACCTAGTGCCAGTAAAGCAATAGTAGCTGCAGTAGCGCCGTGCCCTAAGTGTGGTAAACCTCATCGTGGTGAATGCTTGTACGGGAAGAATGCCTATTTTCGGTGTGGTAAATTAGGACATATTGCTAAGAATTTTCCCATATTTACTCAGAAGAATGATGATAACAGTGATCATAACAAAAAGGAAAAAACACGAGTTTTTACAATGGCTCAAAAGGATGCAGCGAAAAACTCAAACTTAATATGAGGTATTTTACTGATATCTAATACACCTTCTTATGTACTGTTTGATTCGGAAGCTACTCATTCTTTTGTATCAACATCTTTCATTGCTAAATCTAGTATTATTGTGATAAGTCAGAGAGTACACTAGAAGTTAGCATCCCCTCAGGCAGAACATTAAATACAAATCAGTTAGCGAAGTCGGTGAATCTTGAAATTGAAAACATTAGAAGCTAATTTGTATCTGATAGAGATGAAAGACTTTGATCTGCCTTGCAAGCTGAGAAAATGTTGAGAAAAAGTCGGTGAATCTTGAAATTGAAAATATTAGAAGTTAATTTGTATCTGATAGAGATGAAAGACTTTGATCTGCCTTGCAAGCTGAGAAAAAGTGAAAACACAGCTACTCATTCTTTTGTATCAACTGATATCTGCCTTGCAAGTTGAGAAAATGTTGAGAAAAGAAACATCTCAAGGGTTGCTAATTAACATCTCAGGAGAAAAATAAACGAAGATAAAGATTGAGGATGTACTAGTGGTACAATAATTTATAGATGTGTTTCCAGAAGATCTACCTAATACCCCTTCAGATATAAAAGTGGAGTTTACAATAAATTTGGTTCCTGGAGTGGCACAAGTATCTAAAGCTCCATACAGAATGGCTCCAAAGGAACTCCAGGAGTTGAAAATTCAATTACAATAATTGTTAGAAAGTGGCGTTACCCGACCAAGTGTATTTCCATGGGGTGTACTAGTGTTATTTGTAAAGAAGAAAAATGAAAGTATGAGGATGTGTATCGACTATCGGGAGTTAAACCATTTGACCATCAAGAATAGGTATCCTCTCCCGAGAATTGAGGATTTTTTTGAACAATTAAAAGGGGTTAAAGTATTTTCCAAGACCGACTTACGATTTGGATATCATCAATTGAAGGTTAAGGTTAGTGATATACCTAAGACGGCTTCCAGAACTCGTTATGAACATGTTGAGTTTACAGTTATGCCGTTCAGGTTGACGAATGCTTCATTAGTATTCATGGATTTAATTAATCGTGTATTTCACCAGTATCTAGATCAATTTGTCATAGTCTTCATTGTTGACATTTTGATATACTCCAAGAGTAAAGATCAACATGAGGAACATCTTAGAATAGCGTTAGAAATACTGCGCAAGGAAAATTTATACGCTAAATTTCAAAAGTGTGAATTTTAGCTTGAGCGAGTTAGATCATGTAGTTCCTGTCCAAAGAATTGAAGTAGATCCAGTAAAAGTGGAAGCAGTAACTAATTGGAAGACATCGACTAACACCGAAGAAGTTTAAAGTTTTCTAGGGTTGGCGGTACTATCGAAGATTTATAGAAGGATTTTCCAAAATAGCTGGACCAATGACGCAATTGANATCTAGATCAATTTGTCATAGTCTTCATTGATGACATTTTGATATACTCCAAAAATAAAGATCAACATTAGGAATATCTTAGAATAGCGTTAGAAATACTGCGCAAGGAAAAGTTATACGCTAAATTTAAAAAGTGTGAATTTTGGCTTGACCGAGTTGGATTCCTCGATTATGTAGTTACTACCTAAGCAATTGAAATAGATCCAGTAAAAGTGGAAGTAGTAACTAATTGGAAGACACCAACTAAAGCTGGTAAAGTTCGTAGTTTTCTGGAATTATCCGGGGACTATTGGAGATTTATAAAAGGATTCTCCAAAATAGTTGGACCAATGACGCAATTGACAAGGAAATATGTAAAATTCAATGGACTGATAAGTGTGATCAAAGCTTTCAAGAGCTAAAGCGGTGATTGATTACAGTACTAGCGTTAGCCATACCAGAAGGTTCGGAAGGGTTTGTTTTATATAGTGATACATCCAAACAAGTTTTGGATGTATGTTAATGCAACATGGAAAATTGATTGCCTATGCATTAAGGCAATTGAAGCAACATGAGCAGAACTACCCGACGCATGATCTAGAACTTGTGGCTGTAGTTCATGCATTAAAGATATGGCACCATTACTAATATGGAAGAAAGTGCGACATTTACACAGATTATAAGAGTCTCAAATATTTCTCCACATAGAAGGAACTGAATATGAGACAGAGACGATGGTTGGAGCTAGTAAAGGATAATGATTTCACTATTCATAGGTAAGGCTAATGTTGTTGCTGATGCTCTAAGTAGAAAGTCGATGGAACAGTTGGCATCATTACCTACTATTTAGATGGAGTTGATCAAAGACTTGAAAATTTTGTGAATTTAAGTGATTACAACACCAGAGCAAAGTACCACTCGTTTAGCAACTTTGGTGGTTCGACCAACTCTCAGAGCGGATCATAGAAGCACATGGTAAAGATCCATTTTTGCAGAAGATCGAGAAAGACATTGGTATCAATAGGAGAAATGATTTTGGAATAACTTCGGATCGGGCACTGATGTTTAAAGGAAGAATTTATGTGCCTAAAGATGAAATTTTGAGGAAGGAAATATTAGAAGATGCTCATTTCACCCCTTACACCGCACATCCTAGTGGTTTGAAAATGTATCGAGATCTTCGAGATACATTTTGGTGGAGGAATATGAAAGGAAGTATATGCCTATTTGTGGCAAAACGTATAGTGTGTCAACAAGTTGAAGCAGGACATTAAAGACCAACAAGGTTGTTAAATCCATTGGACATACCTGAATGGAAGTTGGAGAATATCGCAATGGACTTCGAAGTAGGATTTTCGAAGTCAGGAAGAGTACACAATGATATATGGGTAATAGTGGATCGTCCAACAAAGTCCACTCATTTTCTTTCGATAAAAATGACATTTAGCCTAGATCAGTTGGCATAGTTGTACATTAGAGATATTGTAAGATTGCATGGTGTCCCCGTCTCTATTGTGTCTGATGGAGATCCGAGATTTATATCTAAGTTTTGGAAGAGCTTACAAGGAGCTATGAGAACGAAATTGAATTTCAGTACAGCGTATCACCCTCAATCTGATGGTTAGTCTGAAAGGACCATTCAAACTTTGAAATATATGCTAAGATCTGCACTAGGATAAAGACAGCGCAAGATAGCCAAAAGAGCTATGCCAACCAGAAGAAAAGACTTGGAATT
>CAIGRB010108402.1:0-21518 GCA_903798255.1 Fraxinus quadrangulata
TGTATCGTGAATATGAATAAAATATATATGTAAATATTGTAGAGTTTTAAATTAAATTTGAATAATTGAACATTGAGTTTGGATTGAGAATAAAGTTAGTTAAGTTAAAATTAATTTTTGGGTTGGGCTAAAATTTTTATTCTTTTTTATTTTTACCAAGAATTTGGACTAAGTTTTCCAATTTTTACAAACCAATTTTCTTCTCTCTTTAGCCCAACCCAGCCTAGCCCCCTCTCCATCCACCTTTGGCGCCGAAAAAGTTTAGAGGCGAAGATGGTGGTGGATTTGAGGTATAGGTGATGGCGGTGGGCGATGGTGATGCTTGTGACGTATTAAAATATGTAATTTGTAACTAAATTTGTAATTGTAACTTACAATTATGTCTTAATAATCATGACTTTATGTGATTAGTATGTGATTGTAACAATAAATTATGTATTTTTGAAAATGTAACATATTTAATTGAATTATAGGTCACAAGATTTTCATCAGATATCAAAAAATGTGACTATCTAATTGTAGAGAAAAAAAACCATGATTTTGGAACTTGAGAAAGAAAGTTAGGAGAGAGAAAGTGGGAGGTGAGATAAACAATTATCTTTAATAACTAAAAAGAGAGAAAGTGGGAGGGGAAATAAACAATTATTTTTAATGATAAATGATATTAAATTTGATATTGTCGAGGAAAATAATTTAAATTAGATTAATTTTTTTATATTTCATTCACATTAATATCTTAAAATTATGTAAAATATATTAATATAATTTATCACCTAATTCTTGAAATATTTTTGTAAATTTATAAAATATGAACTGTATACAGTACCTAAAGTATTGTACTCATGAATTTTTCCCCTATTATTCTCTGATTCCAAAAGCTTAGCCCAAGCACAACCTATATTGGAGCATGGGCCACCATGTTCCTTGATCTGGGTACTACTGGGCCCAGTTCCAGATATATGTGATTTGGAAGTTAGACTTGTTCGGTAAATATTGAAAGTCGATTAAAATTGAAAATATAGTCGTTATTGGGTTCCACTCGTTTAATAAAAGTCAACAATAACGACTAATTTTTTAATTTTAATCTCTGTCAAATACACTTTTAGACCTTAATGCAAATTTTATTTTATTTTTTATTGGAAAAAAAATAAAGAAACCAAGAATTTAAAAGTGAAAATGGTCTTGTGGGTCCGACATGGACCAACCCGCAATTTGTGCTTAGCCAACCATGTGGATGACGTGTTGAGTTGTGCTATGTTTGCAATCACAAAAAGGAATCGAATCAGTTGATATTTAATAAAAAATATCCATCTTCATTTTTGCTTCAAGGTTATAAGGTAAGTTTAATATGTTGCATAAAACATTAAAAAAAAAAAAATCTTTATGGAAAATAATTAATAACGACTCCAAGGTTTTAGTCCTTGTAAAATAACCCGTTTCGTGAACTGTAAATTGTGTTATACACGTGTATTTCATTACATGTATAATTTATTGCGTTAATGTGCAAATATGTCGCACTATGATAGGTAAAACGTAAATAAATTATGTAACATGCAGAATCTGAAAGATTCACATTGAAAGATTCCTAGTGCAGGGTTAAACATTAATTATATGCCACTAATCTAGTGACATTAGTCATTTGACACTGATTAAGTGCTTTTTTTTTTGGATAAGTTTTAAACGTAATTAACATAATTAAATAATTTGACTTCTCCAAGCACTGAGGTGTCTATTGTATCCCTAATACAATAGATTGCAATAAAGAAAGTGTTTTTACCTTTCATTTACTTGTAGTGCTTGGTCTCGTTAATGAATCTCAATCACGAGATTAAGAATCGCACTTAATGAACATCTCTCTAAGTGTCCACCACTCCACGTACCACTTAGAAACAAGACATAATTGAATTATAAGCTCGTAGACTTCCTACCCAATTGTGCTTGTACACGCATTAAACATTTGTTAATCACTAAATGTTATGAAAAGAGTCCAAGAGGGAGGGACACATTTTAAACTTATCAACTCTGCGTCATCTATCACAAGAATTGCATGAAAAGAATCTCACGTGAAATGAGATGATAAATCGAAAAGATAAATTTTAATGAAAAATGATCATACGTGGATTAAGACAATAAATTGTTAAGAGAGAGTTAACCTCACGTCAACATCATGGTATGTGACGTGCGAGAAAACATTGTATTGCATATAAAATACTTGTTGATAATGAGAAAACTCAAATAATTCATTATGTCATTCCATGAACTCTATGATGATGTTCATGGACAACTTTAATATCATCAATATTTCATTTGAAAAAATGTAGGTACATCCAAAGGGTTCATACAAATAGTTTTCTTCTCTCAATTGGAAGTGATTTCAAGTTCTCGTTTTAAATTATTCTAGAAGATCTGACGTTTATATCTAGATTGACACACATGGTTGAATCAAATATGGTAGGAAAAATAAAAAATTCTCGTCGATTAATGAATAAATTCCAATTATAACAAGAGTATGTTAATGATTTTTTTGAACGAAATTTATAAATTTCGAAATTTTCGACAATCATGTTTTATGTAGCATCACACCTTACAGGTTCATAGACAAAATGTGTTTTTTAATATAATTAATTTTCTAAACGTGTTTGCACATTGTATGACCCGATACTTAATACTTTTTTGTTGGGTTGATTCATAAAGTTAGATCCTAAAAATATGTTTAAAGAAATTAATTAGTTATTATCCTCGAAAAATGTGCAATATCACGCCAAATATATACTAATTGGAAATTAACACTAGTAATTATTAAATTCCAATGCAATCGGACACCATATAAGCTGCTCATGCAGCTCAACAACAATAATTCTTATTGACATAATTTAGTGTACCAAACATATTACGTATCTAAAAAATGTTATCGTGCACGAATACATAATCTCGAATTTAACCTACGACAGTGAGTGCATTCAATTTTTATTAGGAAATAATATTCACCACAATATTTTTCTCTTTGAATCATACACATTGTACTCGAATAAATTTGGACAATATAGCGGGACGAAATTACACTGTATATAAAGTATATGTTACCTCGAACCTAAAATAAATAAAGAATTGGGCTAGTCCAATCATACAGATTACTTTAACGTTGTCTCCAATGAGAATGTTGGATCCAGTCATTAGATATTTTGACCATAATTTTCATGTTGGAGATTGGGATGTGAGGAGGATCAAATTATATAATATTTCATGTAGCTATGGCCATGCCTTTGTCCAGCATATAGGCAAAGCATGAACAAGTTGCTTAGCAAATGACAGATAATTATATTATAATTCCATGGACAGAGATGATAATCTTGGCATGTTACCAAAAGATTGTTAATTAATTTGCACAAGGTCATTGGATATATAATAATAATATTGTCTTTTGGAAGCAATGATTTACTAAGCCATAATGGATTAGAGTGGTCAATAATCTTTCCACTAACTTGATTCGCTTTTGAAATTATGACATCTTTGCTTTTTGTTAGGTATTTAATATAATTGACAAGTCTGTGAATAAAAAGAAGTTAAATTGATATGTTGTAAAAGGCAAGGAGCTAGTTGTAATTAGTAAAGTTGTGATATTTTAGATATAGTGTTCGAGAATGGGAAAGAAAGAAAAACGGTGCGGATTTTCGTTAGACCGTTTCTGAGGTTTAGCTTGAGCGTCAGAAGCAGAAACTTTTTGGCTCGACTATCGGCTAGCCTTCGCTCGAGCGACAGTATCATCTTAGAAATTTTTAATTCGTTTTTTAAGTCTTTTTGTCAGGTCCATTCATTCCCTAACCTATATGTAAATATCCAAACGCTACAAAACGATTTTACAAGGTTGATCATTGAGCAAACACTTAACTTTTCATATTCTTTTCATCATTTGAGATTTCAACCTTCATTATTCATTGTGAATTGTTCTTGGCGGTGAGAAAAACATCATATCCAAAATCCAAATACCAAATTGCCGCTCCCTTCATATTTGCCAAAGTTTTTGAAGATCAAGGAAAGGTGACAGGAGTTCCAGTCGTTGAAGAACGCAATGTTCTTCGTACATCCACAGGAGAGATGATTTCACAAAGTTAGGAGTTATTGGAGGAGAGCGCAATCCATGAGAGATTTGGAAACTGCAGCTGGGAGTTAGTGTAAGAGCAGAAGATCAAATAGTACGTGTCGTCGTCTAGTTGGTAGGCTGTAAGTTATAAATTGATTATAGTGGATTGTTCACTATCAAAGTGTTCAGAGTTTTTATCCATTGGGTTTCTCCGTAATCAATTATGTGTTATTTATTGCTTTCATAATTGTGGTAATTCAACATAGGAAAATATGAATTGCATGATTAACAATCGAGAAAATAATTAATAGTGACTTGTTGCTATTTAATTGTTAAGTAATTTTAATTCCATATAATCACCTATTCACCCCTCCTCCCTCTAGGTGTTGATAGAGTCGAATTATGTATTTTCACTTTTGATTAATAATATTAAAGAAAATTATGTTATTTGTTCAGTATTATGTATGAAATATGTAATTGTTGTTGTTGTTGTTGTTGTTGTTTTTTTTTTTTNNTAATCCTATCACAAACTAATTTTTTTGTCGAAACCCTAATACATATTTTTTTAAAAAATATATATATAAAAAGTTGTTCTGAAACCAAAGAGGGATGTTAAAAGAAATATATTTTAAATAGAAATATATAAAAGGTTTTTTTGGAAATTTCTGAGGTGTATACAGATGATAAACCAAAATGATAGTTCTCCAAAAGAAATGCACTATAAGTCCCTAACCTATAACCTTTGTAGTAGTTAGATCCCTAATCATTAAGGTTTAGCATTTTAGTCCCTATCTTTTGCATTCTATAGCAGTTTAGTCCCCAGTAGACGATTTCTATCTACTTAAAACTATTTAATGGTCTTACAGTCCATACTTCGTAGCCAATTGAAATCTTATACGCAATTTGTATGTCATTTTTCAAACAAGAATGACTACAACAGAAAATGAAAAGCAACACAAAATCATACCACAATAATTTATGGAACCGATTGACTGTCCTCATCATAAATGTTCTATATAAGCATAGTAACCCATCTCTAGCTATCTTTTAAACAACTCACCTATAATTTTAAGTATTGTCTTCAACATACTACTCATTTGTAAGCCTCGTTCTCTTTTTTTTTTTTTTTTTTCCTTTTTTTTTTTTCACATCTGACTTGTGACCTAATTAAGTAAATTTTTGTTATATGCACTTAGCTCATGCTAAATTAAGATCGGATCTGTAAGGTTAGCTCGTACTTATGACCGTCGTGATTTGATGAGATATAATGATTGTAGATTCCTTACACACTGTCAATCAATTAATGACATTTGAAAGAACTTACGTCAGCACCCACCAATTCCACCAATCTTATAGCTTCATTCTCTAATCAATTCATTAATTATTGGAGACCTCATTTAAGGTGACTTCATAATAACCTGATGGAGCCAACCTCAGCAACCAATCAGGATATGTCATTGGCGTACCTTCCCAACTCGGTACTGTATGTTGATTTGATAGCAACCAATCATGACTCAAACCATTGGCACAACTTTCCAACTCGGTATTGTTGTTGGCAAGATATTAATATAAAAGATACATGCCCATCATTTCTTATAAAAAGGAGGACGGTATCCTTAGGGAAAGGGGGGAGGGGGAGAGGAAGCCTGGCAACTTCATATTTCAAATATTTCCTTTGATAAAAACACTTGTAGTTTATAAGTAATTATCAATAAAAATATTTATTTACACTTGAAGTTGGCTTGAATTTTGTTTATACAATTTTCGACGTCAACATTTTCATTAAAGAACTAACGCGTTACATATTTTTATATCCTATAATATTGATATGACGTTAACCAACTCATCTGTATAATTTATTTAAATGCCGTCATCACCGAGTTCTGTTTCTTTGTGTGTGTATTTGTATCAGTTGAGAAGGTGAAGCTTTTTGTGAATCATTCAAGATTCAAGACTTACATGTGCAAAGGTACAGGCTTTTAGGCAGAATTAATAAGAAAAGCCTGATTCTTTTCTTAAATTTTGGAAGCTCCAAACTAAATAGAATTATTCTCGTGGTTGTCCACGTGCTATATGCAGCCACCATCTGCCCATCTTTTCAGACAATATTTGATTGAATTTCCATTCTCAAGTTATATTTGCATGTAGAGATAGATATATGCATATGATTTTTCAGTTTCTTTTTGGACTTCGTTTCTAGGTAATTTGCTTGATTTTCCTTGTATATCAGTAATTTTGAAGATAGAAAGCAAATGAAGAATTCAGTATCTGAACAGAGCTTGTACGTAGAGAGTGACGAAGAGGATGTGGAGAAGGCATATGATGAAGGTGGAGTTGCAGAAGATGGGAATGATTCTGATTTCTCCAATTACTCCAATGATAATAAAAATAGTCACCAAAACAAGCCCAATTCATACAACACCTCTTGGCCTCAAAGTTACAGGTATGCTTAATGCTTATATATATACACTCGAGCGATCCCAAGCCTCGATAAATGAGGAGGGTTTCGATAGGTTGACAGCAATTCTTACGACATAAAGCTTGATAATCTTGATATATACAAGTATATGCACGTGTACGTATGCAGATGTGGCGCCTGGTGGAGATGATGGGATCTTTTTTTTATCTTTTTTCTCTGTAAGGATTGAAGGGAGACAGTCTGTCTTTGTTTTTCTGTATTTTCTTGTCTGCTTTATGCTATATTTTCATGATTTCTATGTTGTCAATGATGATTATCGACTGTTAATTTTAAGCTCTATATGAACTATCTCTCTGTTTTTTTGCAGTACTAAACATTCATAGAAGTAATCACAGGTCCAAGACAGTGAAGATTTGTTTATTGCTTTTATATTTTTACTTTTAGTACAATTAATTTGCCCTTTGTGATTTGAAAGACTGGATGAATTTGTTTTGTTAATTACTTGCTCTACATGAACTATCTTGCTCGTCTCAAAGAGACGGAAATATTGGCATCAACGATGAAAAGTAAAAGAAGATTGGTTAGAGACTTAACGCGAATGCATAAATGTTGTCCAGATATAAGATCAAGAACTAGTTAATTGATTATAAATCATGTTGAAATGGTTATTTCTTATCTTTCATTTATTTCATATCTACCTCCAAATACTAAATCTGTTGAAAATAATTGTTGCAGGCAATCAATTGATCTGTACAGTAGTGTTCCATCTCCGAGTCTTAACTTTCTCGGGACCCCATCTTTGCCTAAAAGCTCGTACCTTTCCTCGTCCCTTACAAGGAGACATACGCCAGAGATACTACCTTCTCTGGATAAACCACTCTTATCTGAAGTAGAGGATGAGAAAGTACCACAACAACGACGTAGTTCCCATTCTCTATTGCCACCTATTCCGTCAAAGAAGCCGGGAATAAAGAAAGTGAGTCTCGAGGAGAAAGAGTCCAAGGTCTCAGATGAACTTCCAAATTCTCGCCAGAGCTCATACGGCCAAGCAGTGTTAAATGGTATGCATTTTTTTTTTTAATCTAGTTTTGCTTCAATGTGCAGATAGTTCGTTTACAGCTTGGTATGCAATATTGGTCAAAGACTAGAAGCTCAAATGGATGAAATTTTAACATAATTTTCTTCCATAGTAATGTTTAGTTCTATACAGTCCACATTACCGAACAAACTTCTATGGTTTGACATATGATGGTTTTGCATAGGTATGAATGTTCTATGCGGAGTTGGAGTCCTTTCTACTCCATATGCTGTCAAAGAGGGAGGGTGGCTCGGGCTTTCTATATTATTGATTTTCGCTGTACTTTCTTACTACACCGGTATTCTCTTACGATACTGCTTGGACAGTCAACCTGGGATTGAAACATACCCGGACATTGGCCAGGCTGCCTTCGGTAGAGTGGGACGTATTGCAATATCAGTAAGTCTTGTCACTTCCTCAATATTTTTTCTTCATTTTGAATTAAAATTTCAGAATTTAATTCTTCACTTGATTATTTTCTGTAAGATTTATTAATGAACATTTTTACTTATCGAATTAAGAGAAAATCAATCTGGATTAAGTATTTGCTAATGCTTCTTTATATTGTATGTTGTTTATGCAGATAATTTTATACGTGGAGTTATACGTAAGTCTTCTTCTTGACTGTTGAATTGAACCTCCAGCAATCTGTTTTCATCACCATAACTCCTTTGAACTCATCAGTCAATTTCTCAAATTATGTGTTTTAGCCTCTGCTTTCTAAATCTGCTTCAGGCTTGTTGCATTGAATTCATTATTTTGGAGAGCGACAACTTGTCATCTTTATTTCCAAATGTGCATTTAAGCATTGGAGGATTCGAATTAAACTCTCCCCATTTCTTTGCATTGATGACCGCCCTGGCCATTCTTCCTACTGTTTGGTTACGCGACCTGAGTATTCTTAGCTATATATCCGGTGAGTCCATTCAATATTAGATGATCATAAAAATAATTTAAATTATTGTTCATTATGCTATCCAATTCCATCCAGTATTGCATACCAAATATGAACTCTGTGTATAATATGGTCTTCAATATTTTCAGCTGGAGGAGTAATTGCATCAGTGTTGGTGGTTGCTTGCTTGTTCTGGGTTGGCTTAGTTGATCAAGTTGGCTTTCAGACTAATGGCACAATGCTGAACCTTTCCACTCTTCCGGTTTCTATTGGTCTATACGGTTATTGCTACTCAGGTCATGCTGTTTTTCCCAATATCTATACATCAATGGAAAAACCTAACCAGTATTCTGCAGTCCTCCTAACAAGGTAAAGCCAAACACTGCAGTCCTCCTATCTGATTTCTATTGGCCTCTATGTCAGGTACTTGTCTATTCGCTTTTTTTAAACCCGAGTCAGTAACCATTGCAGTTTTGCCATCTGTACTTTGCTGTATACTGGAGTTGCTGTATTGGGATACACTATGTTCGGAGAATCAACGCAATCACAGTTCACCCTCAACATGCCCCAAGATTTAGTTGCATCTAAAATTGCTGTTTGGACTACGGTTAGTCAAGAATCTCTTATAGGAGAGGTTTCTTTTCGTTGTTACTGTATGCTAATGTTTGGTAAGTACTAGTAAACAGGGTTGGACATTTGCATGAACATAATTTTAGTTTCTTTTTCTTATTCGATACTGTCTAGTCATGTTCAGTACTGCATACCAAACATGTACTATAAACCAAGTAAACTATATATGTATTTGCATTATGTTAAAAACTACTTGCTTTAAATTAACTTGTGTTTCTGCTTATTCTTTTTCAGGTAGTCAATCCATTTACAAAATATCCTTTTACTGATTCTACGAGTTCGAATACTACGGGGGTCAAGCATTTTCGTTCATCATAAAACTTCCAATGAGAAAATGATTTTTTTTTTAAAAAAAAAAAACAGCTTTAGATTCAATAGCTAGAAATCAAGAAAGAGAACAGTTTCTTCTTAATTAGATATACATATGCATTAACAATGTCTCCAGTGGCAATGAGTCTGGAAGAACTGATCCCACCAAACCACAAAAAGTCTCATATATATTCTATAATCATAAGAACTGCATTGGTGATGTCTACATTGCTTGTTGCTCTCAGCATCCCCTTCTTCGGTAAGCTTTCGTTGTCCGATATTTGCACGCCTTCTCGACTATGAATATTACTACACTTTTTGCCGGTTCATGTACGCAGACAAAGTTTCTTTAATCGGCGTTCATTTTTGTTATACAGGTCTGGTGATGGCATTCATTGGATCTTTTCTCACAATGCTAGTAGTAAGTTTTCTAATTTTGTTTTGTATGATTATTTTTTGTAGTTTTATATCGTTTCTTATTACAAAATAATGTTGTTATTCCTCGTATGGATACGAGTGTTGTACTAAGTAAAGTCTCTTTTTCAGACATTGATTCTTCCATGTGCTTGTTACCTCAGCATCTTAAGGGGTAAAATAAACCTCTTTCAGGTAAAACCAAGTTCTGTCATTTGCTATGTTCAATCTGTTCGTTTAGTATTTCCTAATATTTTTGTTTCATTTTTGACAGGGCTCCATCTGTATCTTCATCATCGTAGTTGGCATCATAGCATCGGGATTTGGAACCTATTCAGCCCTCTCTGAAATTATCCAGAACTTAATTTGATCTTTTCGCATAAAAGCGTCAGTTTCATGATTTTTAGGGAGAAGTTTTTCACAGTACATATTTTGGAGATGATATGTACACTAGTGAACGACGCATGTATTTTAGCCTTCTTTGACATCTAGTTTATCAGTTCTTGATTGCAGTATAGTCTCATAATTCATAGATAATATGCTATAAAAAACTGTGATCTTAACGGTTTCTCTTTTAATTGTTCTAATTTTTGATGATGTTTTTATCAAATCAAACACTCGACTCATGGGAATGGACTAATGCCAATTTTGTGACTATTATTTGATGTGATAAGAAGTCTCACTAAGTGCGAAGGAAATCATCGCTCCTGTCGAAAAACTACGAAAAATAATGCTGCCTACTTGAATCTTGAAAGTGGCCGAGTTAAAAAAATGTACACCAGCTAAAAACATGTGTACATTAACATTGAATAAAAGAATAAATGTATGAATTACATCAGAATTGTATGTACAAGACAAGCTAATAATCAAGGCTTCCACCACTTCTTCTTTTTCTTGTTCCTCAATACAGGAAATTCTGCAAAACAAAAGCAACATTAAGGAAAATCTAAATACAAACTGAATCCAACCAATTCAACGCCCATTACCTTCCGAATATTCCATATAAGATATGTCTTGACTTTCACTCCCTACTGAATTGACTCTTTCTCTCCCTTTGAAGCTAAAGCTTTCTTTGCCCACGTTAGCATTTCCTCCAATAAGATATTTTATTTATTCAAAGAAAAGAAAAGATGTAATCGCTTGAACCGGAAAGATGAATGGGAAGAGGGAGTCTGAGCTAACCGTTGAGGCTAATTAGAAGAAGAGGAAGAAAAATAAAAATTGAATAATCATTTACCTTCTTGCGGATAAATGGAGTTATAGTGCACTTCCGCCCAGAAGCTCAAAAATATTACTGCATTGTTCACAGGTAGTGATTAGTACTTAATAAATGCCCCGACAACCTCATTAAGAATGTAACGTTAATGAAGGGTGAAATAAACTTGCCAAAAAAAAAACAAAACTTACTTTTGTTTGACTTCAGAGTATGTGGAAGAATCTCAATATAGCAGGTATCCTTAAACGATGTAATGACAAATATCTTGAAACCATACTGTCACCAAATAAGAACCATTCACTAGTTATTAGCCTATCGCATATTGGAAATTTATTGTGCAAAATCATAACAATTTGAAAAGTCATTTCTAAGTAGGCTTTATCGTCGGATAATATCACATGCTCTAGCTAATTCCATCTGTGGTGTTACACTTAAAAGAAAGAGAAGCAAAAAATCTTACAGTGTCTGCAGCAGCCTGCAATGTGATATGATCCCCCCATTCACCTGTCCTATAATCACATGAAATTGATTACATAAGTAAATACAGTCTACTCTAGAGGAAGCATAAATGCCAAGAAAGATGCAACAAAATTTAAATGGAACTGTACCTGCTCATTTTCTTCAAGTAGTCGTCGTAAGCCATTGGAACATAATTTTCATACAGCTTTCGATATGACATCAGCTGATGATTGGCACGTAGAAACAATGAAAAATTATAATGTGAATAGATGTATTACATTAACAAGAATTAAGGAATCAGACACCAAGTAAGAAGATATTTTGAAGCCAATCAAAACACTCAAATACCTGGTTGACAACTTGTTCTCTCACATATTGATGATGCTCGGGAGTACGATATATTTGATCTGATAATGAACGAAACTGCAGAAAGACAGGTAGAATCTTAAGCCATGGCTTTGATAAGAAGTACGAAAAAAAGGAAGATATACCAAGAGGTAGAAATCGCCCAATGTCCTTTGAACTAAAAATATTTACTAATATGTAAACTATCAACTACAATTGCCTTCAAAATAGAAAAGGTAATAAATATTATTAAGTTATAAAATTTGGGTCCTGTGAGAATGGGCAGGAACCGACCTGGCAATTTCCATCCCCTGAAATTTTTATTTCAACCAGGTCATATAACTCCAATCTGTTGAAAACAAAACAAATAAAATAGTCGAGTAAATACACGACACTTAATGAGAAAAGTACTAGTTAGTTAAAATAACATCACACATACAGAAAATAGAAAGAAGAGATGAAATTTTAAGATACACTCTACAGAACACAGTAAAACATCAGACACAAAAAAAGCAAAAAAAAAACAATTTGAAAAGCCATTCGTCGACAAAACAGGAAATGGCAACTTAAAAAAAAAAAATTAAAAATAGAAAACAACTTAAAAGAAAAAAATTAAAAATAGAAAACAAAAAACACTTTTGAGAGCACAGGCTCATTGCTATATCCATTAAATTATAAGATCTTTGTACATTTTTTATAGATAAAAATTGATAGTTTTTTAACCTTTTTTCACTGTCAAGATATAATTCTGTTCAACCTAACAAGATGACACACAATGGAAATTCTACTGTATATAACTCGTGAACCAGTGAACGCAAGCCCACAAAACAAGAAGCAATTTACGAAACAGCTAAGTAACAAAATGGAAAAGAGATGATTTAACATAAGACCTGGCGAGCAGCCTTTCATGATCTGACATGGCATCATCAGTGGATGGAATTTCTCCATTAATTTTAGGAACATGCTGCAATCAAAGACAAGCAAAATAATAAAGCCAATTTCAATATAATTTCCAGAATAATAACAACTAGTCATCATTTGTTAATGTTTGGTAACCTGCAAGGGACATAATCCGCCACTACAGCAACAATACAAGCTTAATTATCTTAGAAGAGCTTTTCTCATTAATCAAAAGATGAATAAGGTGAACTTACAGGTACTGGAATCATCTCGTTCAGTCTTCTTCCTAATTCACTGTCAAGGGTGGATTCGTATTCTATCTCAAGTAAGACTTTCTGTTTTACACCCGTGGCCTCTTCTTGGTTACTATTGTAATCTGCAGACAAGGTAAATAAATTGAAAAAGAAGTAAAATCATGAGTCAAACGAAATGAAATCTGGCGCTTTTCCCAAACCATAATAAAATTGCCTTCTTGAAGTACCAGACCAATCCTGAGAAAGAACAGACGCTTGCTGATCTTGATCTCCAGCACTTGTGGATCCCAATGCCTCAGCAGTTCCAAGTCTTGATAACTCTTCCTGAAGAGCATGAGCAATTACTTTATCATTCTCCACAGCATAGTCTGTTGTGTCACAATAACCTTCCTCCACATAATCAATTCGAGACATGTCCATGTCATAACAAGTAATAATTTTAGGAGAACCACGCATTGGAGAGCAATCTATAAGGTGAAGGCCCCACCGAACAACATCAGGATCAAGATGGTGCATGGTCATCTTCTTATGATAGATTTAAAGAACACTTTGGAATAAATTTAACCATACACTTTTCTTGTACTGAAATATGTCTAGTAGGCTGGCCGTTGTAGTGGATAGAAATACCTTCCTGCAAGAAAACACAGTTTAAATTCAGAAAATACCTTCATATTTGTAATTTGAACATTGAAGCAAACGAAATGATAAATAAGCCCTTTTGGATTGGGATTGAATGGCCAAAAATCCAAGTTTGAGTTCGGTATGCATAAAGTGAAATGACTGCTGAATCGATCTCTCTGCTTTACCTAAATATACTAAAGAAATCGATCCTCTGGACTCATCCTAACATTGAGAAATAAACATTTTCCTTTCTTAAATCTTAATAGTAAAGAGTACAATCTTTTCCCCATTAAAGATCTAAAACTCAATTGACAACTTTTTTTATAAACAACAACTGTATGACAAGCCTTCAAATAATGCTATCGTTCACTACAGAACCCTGATTTAGAATAAACTTATTGCCTTCAAGTTAGTAATCTGACCAACAATTTTTTAAAAATATTTGACTTTCCAACGATTAACATTTATCTTGATCCTTCAGTACAAAAGAAAGATAAACGACCAATGAACATATGACAAATTTCAAAGTTCATCAAAAGATCTTTAAAAGATTAAGCTGATCATTAAATTTGAATTTGATTCTTGCAGCCAAAACATATAATATAATGAATAATCAGTACCATCTTACATCTAATCTAAACAAGAAAGACCCAAGAAATTAAACTAGATAATTAATATTTTAAGAAAAGCAAGAATCGATCAAACCTTATCCTAAACCTCAAAACTAATAACTACTTCCCCCCCAAAAAAAAAATTCGTATATATTCTTTACGTATCAGGAACAAGATTCTGCCACGAGTTCGGATTCAAAGATTTTTGCAGCGGTTGGATTTCATGTGTACGCATGTTCTTGATTGTTTGTGATTGCGTTCCGTTATATGCAATTTAGTGATTTTGATTTAATTATTTTAAGGAAAATATTCTTCCTTGTTCTTTGAGTTAATGATTAAAATATTGGAGAATAAATTTAGTAGAATACGAAAACCAATTCTACCGTTTGTGAATAAACAAGTTGAAACGTTCTGCCGGGATCAACAAGAATTTTGTAATAATTGTGGATCAACAAGAATGTAATAGTTTTGTAGGATTAATAAAATACATAGATGTTTCAAGAATTACCTTCGTGGCGTTCTTCACAAAAATTTCTTCGCGTTGATCTTCTTGACTTCACCTTCAAATTATTTGGCCTTGGATCTTCGAGAATTCAAAGGTGTAGAGAAATTATGTGTGTGTAACAAAAATAAAATGGCAATATAGAGTATTTATAATATGGATAAGGAAATATTACTATCGTGAAAGGACGTTTTCTTTTGTTTGGATAAGAAAAAAGGGATTCTTCCTTATATTTGTAATGGAAACTTTATTCCTTTTAATTCTAATCAAAATCTAACTCTTATGTATTAATATTACCTTATATCTTATTGTTGTTCTCTATCAAACGGATCAAATCGAACCAAATTAAACTAAACTCTAATAAATTAATATTCACCCGATCAATTCTTAAATGTTTGAAATAATTTATTAATTTCATTCTTTTTCTTTAAAATACGAGATTGCACTTACATTCTAGGTTAATCTTTAAACCATCGTGACTCATTCTAACGTTGCCAAACATATTTTGACATGTTTTGTAGGTAGAAGTCGACAATATTGTACAGTATTTAGAAAAATAACTGAAAGATATTTAAATTTGCAAACAACCTTCAGGCATACAAATATGTATTTTTTTTTTAATCTCAGCCAGACGACATGTATCATGCAATTTCTGATTCATTTATCTGACTAAATTTGCTTCAAACTCTTGAAAGTCTGTATACTGCTCATTTGAACTAGTGAGCACAACTCACGAGCCAACTCGTTCGGACTCGTGAGCCAGTTCTTTTTTTTTTTTGGGAATTGTTTTATTAAATTTTTCAAAAATTGCTCCTTTTGAATGACTCAACTCGTTTGGGCTCGTGGACGGCTCAGCTCGTGAGACCCACGATCTAAGGACCGAGCCAATCCTAAGATTTGGGTATCCGCATCATTGTCACCCCTAATGTCACCTAGCATTACTCCAATTTCACTACTACTAATATGTAAGTACTAATATCTAGCCGTCACCAATAATAATCGAAAATCATTAATTGTTCAAATATTAATGCAGTATACAACGATCCATAATGCTAATTAATTATAAATAGAGAGGATTTTCTAGTGATGGGGACAAAATGTGACCAAATAGCTTCCACCTTTGCAAGTGGCAATGCTGGTGGGATCATCATAAGCATAAGAATAAGCCTTGGGACATGCAGTCTTGAAAATTCTTGAATATGCAGTCGGCTTACAAGATTGTGGGTTCCCAAAATTTCCAGTGCAACAATATCTTGGTGAATTGAATGCAGAACAAGCACTCTTGCAAGCCACCACTCTCTTCTTGTCGTGAGATCGAACCTGAAGCCCCGCCGGGCACATCATGTTCAGGTCACTCACGCATCCGGCGTAGCTACATTTCCCTGCAAGTATACAGACTTTGAAATTCAGTTTCCAAAACAAATTAACATTAGAAAAATCAAAAGTAATTTGAATCTATACTATACCTGCGCCTCGGAAGGGTGTAATGGCAATAGCAAGATTGTACCCATCAACAAGGCTGACATCATAGAAATCCTGGTCATTACCAAGTGTGATCTCAGCAAGGGTGGCTGGAGGGGCCCCACCAATACCATTACAGAAGAGAGCACCACCACAATCCCCGGTGGCGCAGCGGCCGCGGCCTGTGGAATCAAAAGAACAGCCGTGGCGGCCCCAGATGCGGCCGGACCACCCGGTGGGGAGTTGGAGAGTATAAACCTTGTTTGATGGCAGCTTGAAGCCACCACGGGCAAGAATGGGTTTACCAGCACTCGGTTGGATCCCTGGCCAAACAGGGTGGCTGCACTTGTTGTACAGTGTCATTTTTGTGGCTGAGACCTCTACTGGATTGTGCCATTTTCAGCACAAGAGGAAATTCACAATAAGTTATTCAAATGTATTTGAAAAATAAAAAGTAACATAGAACTAATATATATTTTAATCTCGTAGATAAAAAAAATTGTTGCATGTGAGATGTCTACTGATAAGTTGGATAATATAAACTGCATCCGATCTGCACGTAAGAGACGTGCCGATGACAAAATTTAAGTGATCTGCAGATATACATTTGACCCTTTTCTAAAGCCTTAAGCTTTTGTTAATGGTTATCAGCATTGAAAAAACCACAAAGAAGGAAATGAACTACAATGTAGAGAGAAGAAGAGTACCTGAAATTTGGACAATGGTGAAGGAGAGTAGCAGCAAAAAAATAAAAGGACTGAGAAGGATTTCCATGGCAGCAAAAGCTTCAAGTTGATGAGAAGAGCACTCAAATTATCTCCCTTCAGGTAGTGAGTTTGATGTGCTTTTATAGAAAAAATAATAAGGTTACTAGTTACTGGACTTTCTCATCAATTGGTAAAGTTAACTTGTTTGTACTACAGTGAATAAATACAGCTGGCAAGTGGGCCTTATCAAATGAATGAGGTTAACTGGACATGTTGCAATATATATTTACTCCTAGGATTGTGGCAAAATGCCCTCTACAAGAGAATTAACCAATACTTGGATTAAGTTATTTGTACGTTGTTGGATGACAATATTATTGTTGACAATGTATGAGTCGACAAAAAATTGTTGATTGAAAAAATAAATTATTGTTCAAATTGCGTATTGACAACATGTAACGTTATATGAACATTGTATACAAAGAATGATTGAAAAGTTTTAACATAGAATCTCTGGACGAGGGATACAAAGTGCTCATGTACCGAGGGTGTCAGAAGTGAGTGGGGAGCTGAAAGGAAAAAGTCAGAAAATTTCACATGTATTCAGGGAATCCAATCTGCTCACTGCTACCTTTGAGACCTTTGTATCTGCATGTCTACACCCACTGCGCACTCAGAGATCCCAACTATTCATTCTCACACTTGGATTAAAATACAAAATCATTTACTATTCAACTTTCTTTTCAAGGAATTAAACTAGAGCCATGCTCCATTTATCGAAAATTATTGAAAAACACTTTAACCGAACACTCACGGTAAAATATGTGTGTGTTGAATGATTAAATCGAAGAGAATTAAGGTGACTAACATAAAATATTACTTGTAAGTTGAGTTTCAGTGAAACTCTCTTCACATTGTTGTCATCCTAACCATATTCTTATTTCCTCAAGTAATGTTACTCCGTGTTGATCATTCCAGTTCAGATGGTCTACGGCCATCTTACTCAATATTCAATTTATTTAAATGTATCGTAACTTTATTGGACAATGAATTAAAGACTCACCACAATCTAGATTAAATGATTAATAATTTTATTCATTTTTTAATTACGTCGCCAAAAAGGTAAAATCTTTATTAATATTCAAAATAAAATTAAGATATACACAAGTCTTTACTTTACTCGAACACGCCTTTACTTTACTCGAACACGCCTTAAATAGTCCCTTAAAACGACCACCGCATTTCACTGCCATCACCACCATACACGGCCAATAGCCACCGCGTCACGGCTCAAAAGCCCTAGATATTGTATCCCAAAATTAGAGTGCCACAAACAAAACCATAAAATTCAATAGTTCTCCAACATTGAATCCCAAAAAACCTGTCTTATTTGTAATTGGTCCAGATATAAAATTCTAAAAATAATAAATAAATAATAAAACAAAACAAATTTTTCCTTTTTTATATATATATTTTTTATGAACGGATCAAATTTTGAGTACTTTTTAACGAGTTTTGAACTCTTTTAACTTTTACCGATCCAATCGATTCGAATCAACATGGGTCAAGACCCGTTACATGTGTAATAATGGCAAACTTAACTGTAGTGAATTTACTCAATTACCCGCGCATAGAAACTCGAATTCCTTGAATGTTTTATAAAAGAGCATATACCACTTTGCATGAAAGTATATTATTCCTTGATATATGACCCACAAGGATTGAAAAGGTTTTTACTTTAACCAAGACATGTGATCAACTTTATGATCTAAGACTCTAAATTTAGCATCCTAAGTGATTTGGCTGGTGAATTATGATTAGTAACGTTCAAATTGTCAACAACAAGAACAATTAGCTACATAGCTCTTGACTTGATAATGTATTCGATTGGGTATAGATCTATTTTTGTACTAATCCCAAATGTTCACTGTTGGGAGATCTTCGTGCAAGTCCACATTGTTATTAAGAAGCACGATACTAGAAAGCCGGATATATCTATCTAAGTAACGAGGGTAAGTACGTATGCAAAGATTCACAATTTTCCTCGAGGTTCTGTCTTCTTAAATAGCTTCTCTATAGGGTTGGCCTACGGATCCGATTTTTTGATGGGAGTAAGTGACCTACTAATTGGATTTGAATAATATATATTATTTTAAGTTCTTTTTCTAATTTAATATCGTCTAATTCCACTAACTATCATGTGCAAAGCGAAAATCTAAATGTTCATTTAATTTAGATTTATTGATGAAGGATTAGCTTCCTATATGAGATAAACTTTGCAAAATCATATTCTAAAGAAAATTCAAGTGGACATATATAAGATGGGGAACCATCAGTACAAATTCCAGATAAGTAAATGCATGTGTAAATACTTAGCTTTATCTATGAATGTGTCATTATTAATATTTCCTAAATTGAAGCATCTTGTGTATATTTAAGAATATTTTCGACACGTAATACGAGACAAGACTCGACAATATAATGAATAAATTTTAGTCATTTTACCTTTCTCGACATTACTATCTAATTCATTTCACTAAACATACTATTGGGCTTATTTGGAGTGGTGAAGATAAATGGTAACGGTTGAAAAATTATTGTTCATGGAACATGGTTAAAATTGATTACGAGGAAAAGTTTGAAACCTAACCCTACATGGTTTAGTTAATTGACAAATTTTATAAATCTGGGTCAAGTATTAAGTTGTCCGGCTCACTATAAATTGCTACTTGACTGTATTGGGCCTATGCCTTTTTCCAGGAAGTTACAAATCAACCAGTACAAGGCCAAGCCCATACTACGTAAAATTCATTTTGTATTTTTTTATTTTTAGACTATTTTCAATTCAAAACTGGTATTTGAAATTGAATGGTATCGCTTTATGCTCATTTTGTCCCACTGGAAACTCTTGCCAGAAGGGGAGTGGTAATTGATTTATCAGCCCAGGTTTATGCACCACCTCTATCTGATGAATCAACATTTCACAATGTGCTGTTTGTTTTCATGTGTCCAATGGCTTTTGTAGCGAAATGGATCTTCAATTTGTGGAATCCAGGCTCAATTCAAACTTCCCAATATCAAACCACAATCAATCAATTGATTCCAGCCCTCAACTACTTCTATCACTTTGGTTGCCACTTCTAATGCGCCCACAAGGAACATAAGTATGGTGGTGTTTGTAAAGCCACAAAGGCAAAGAGAAAACAATAGAGGCAAAGGGCATGAAGAAGAAGTTAAAAGTAGCCACGATTTTCTCTCAAAACACAAAGCACACACGTTTGCAATGGTATGGAAGTGGTATATATAAAAATAGTTTAGGTTACCATGATTTGGGCCAATATTATCGAACAAATGGTTCAACACAAAGATAACTGGGCCAACACATTCAAATGAGGGAAATTACAAAAAATCAGATGTTTAAAGATTGATTTTTAAAAATCAGGTCTACAATTTATTTATTTAAAAATCAGGTATTATATTAAAACCCGAATTCATAACCTAATTTCTCTCTCTCTCTCTCTCTCTCTCTCTCTCTCTCTCTCTCTCTCTCTCTCGCCTTTCTCTGCGTTCGACGCTGCTCAGTTCGCGACAACGTCGTGACGCTGCCGTTCACGCAGCAGCGTCGCGATGACGCTATTCAGTTCGCAGCAACGTCGCGACGCTGCCATTCGCGCAACAAAGTCGACGCTTCCACGAAATGCAATAAGCAGCAGTGTCGTGACACCGCCGACGTGAACGACATCATGGTGGTGTTTTGTGCACAACAGCGTGGTTGGTGGTGGTGTTGATAGTCATTCGACGGCGGCGATGGTGTTTTATGTGGTTGGATGCAACGGTGGTGGTGGTATGTTGTTTGGTTGGATACGGCAGTGGTGGTTTTGAGGCGGTGGTGGTTTTTTCCTGTAGGAACTTAAGGCGGCGCTGTGGTTTTGTTGGACTGATAGTGGCTGTAATTTTTGTTGATGGTGGTGGCAGAGGTGGTGGATCTGACAGTTTGGGTTATTTTTATTAAATCTGGCAGTGGATCTGGTAGTAGCAGTTGTGGTTTGTAGTTGCAATGGTGGTGGCAGTTGACGGTGGTGCAGGTGGAGGATCTCGTGGATCTGGTGATTTTGGTTTTGTGACTAAAAATATAATCTGTGACCTTAAAACTCGGTAATCTGTGACTAAAAATATAATCTGTGACCAACTATTTTGTTATCTATGACCTAAAAATTATATAATCTGTGACTGCGAAAAAATCTTAGACCGCGAAAAAATCTATGACCAACTAATTTGGAAATCTGTGAATGTGTGACTTATAAATTTTGATTTATGACCAACTAATTTTGAAATCTATGACCAATGAATTAATTGTGACCTAGAATTTTTTTTTAACTGTGATCGTAGAATAATCTGTGACGTATAAAAATTATTATTTGTGACTGAAAAATAATATGTGATTATCTAAATTGTGAATCTATAACCATAGTGTATAAATTGTCGGAATCGGAGCGATCACCGGAATAGTCTTCAGAATCGGAGCAGTCGCCGAAACGATCATCGAAATAGTCGCCAGAATAATTCTCGGAATCGGAGCAGTCACCGGAACGATAGCCTGAGAAGAGTGGTGGCCG